>JAXRKP010000529.1:127500-167500 GCA_037039925.1 Doris montereyensis
CTAATAAATTTTAAGCACTTCCGCTTTGCGTTTGGTTTTGAATCAAGTCTGTCTCATTTCTGGTTCATAAAAATATAAATATCATGGACTTTCTTTCTTTGCTCATTAGCTCATGGGTCCAGCTTATAAATGTTACTTTGTTCTTATTTCTTCAGGACTGGAGAGACGCAAAGCCCTATTGTTTCACAATGTTTGAGTAACGAGTATGAGCTGAAATGTCGTTTAATTTATGGCTTGTTTTTCTTTCTTGTGTCATCTCAAAGGCATTTATGTCTTTTTCTTCTGGCATGGGATATTTGAGCTCTGAGAGAAGCCTTGAGTAGGCGACCATTCATGCTAAAGATAAAGATGGATTTACAGTCTGTTTGCTCACACAAGTGGCGACTCACCAACTGCACATCCTTTATCCCTCGGCATGCTGTTTTGTTCAATGTCCTTCTCAACTCCCAGGGGAAGATACAGTCCAACAACCTGTCAGGCGCATCATACTTACACTCTGACAAGATCTTTTTCAGCATAGTGAAGTGCTTGTCCGAAGAGTACAACGTCATGAAAAATTAAACCATGGGCCAGCCAGGATTTTTATTACAAATTTGGGACACTACCAATTGGACCACAATGTCTCCTAATTCATCCATGCTTACTGCAAACCTCAGCTTGGCCAACCTTGACCACCCACAGCTTGTGGCTTTATTGCATTGACAATCGGAAATCCCCATTAGAAGATTGGATGCCGAGACAACAACTCCGTGCAACGCCAAAGCTTTCTCAGCCTAAAATGGCACACTTTGCTATAAGGTTTGATGAGAGCCATGCATAGGGACATGAAATAGTATTAAATACCCAAAGGATGAAAAAGAATAAAAAAATACAAAGGAATAGGGAGACAAAAAATCCTTGGATATCACTGGAATCAAACTTGCAACCTCCGCATGAGCATCCATCCCCTTGCCATGAAAAGAGAACTCAACACCAACCAAGCTAACTACACTCCCTAAAAATTTGTCTTTGGGCATATTGAGCAAAGTTTTCCACCAATCTTTGGCTGACATCCCTGGTAACGTCTAATTACAATTGATAAAACTGAAATCCTTCTCCGCTTTCTCTCTCCATGACATAAAGAATAATGGTAAAAATATGCTTTTGGCAACAAAAATAAAAATGTTGCCAGTAGAATATCTCATTCCTTTTCTTATCTTGAGCATACAAAAAGAATTTCATAGCAAAATATATATTTTTTAAAGTTAAAAAACTTTAACGGCTCATTGAGTAAATGCAAAGATGAGGACAGGCTTAAAGTCCTAAAGGGGACACTCAAGTGATCTTTATCAAGCTTAAAATGAAAATATGAAGTTTCTAATTTTTGCCCTAGATGATCCAAAAATTTACAACTTGGGGTTAAACATAACCAAAGGTTTGTTTAATCCACAATACCAGCTTTCTGACAATATCTGTCAATAGCCAATTACTCATTCACACATTGTCAGGTGAGTAAAACTTTTGTTTCATTCCTGTCTTAAGAACATAAGCATCATGTAAACGTTTGACTATGCCAGCTCTTGGAATTTGTGCCATAGTAGCCTACAACACTTTTCCATAGAACAATGATAAACTATTTAGAATGGGCTACTTATTATAATGATATAATGACACAAGATAATATGAAAGCCCCATAGGAACAAAGACGAGACAAACACAAGGAATAGACAGAAAAAAATCCTGGCCGCCATGGGGATCGAACCCGCGACCCCTGCGTCGGCATCCATCGCCTCGCCATGAAAAGAAAGCGTGCTACCAACCATTAACTTCCGACATGCCCCTTGTCTCACTGTTTGTCTTTATTATAGTGATAATACATTTAACTCAACATTATACACACCCATTTTTTTCAAATCGTAAGTAATTCTCCATAGAGACCATAGGGCAGTGATTCTACAAAACGAAGCAGTACAGGCGATAATATATCTCCTCATGGACAAGATACTAATCTATCACAGGTTTTACCTCCCACATGATGCTGTTACCCATGTTCAGCGTCTTTTATTCTCTACTCAATTAATGAAACGAGCTTACCATCATAGATCCTGACATGGTCGAAATCACAGTTTGAATGGTATTCTAGATGTAAATCTTCTACATATATCTCCACAACGTCTGATGATGACCTGATTCGCCACTTACAATCTGCATTGCTGAAGACAAAAGCAAAAATAAACCTTAAACAAAACAAAACACAAAAAGGAGTAAATGAAAAGAAGTAGGACCTACCAGCAGCGTGTGTCAACCGCCCACTTGCCTGCATGATGCGATGCATGAATCTGATGTCCCTGCTCATGGTTGCCTAAGCCTAAAATGGCTGGTTCGTGTATTTAGTGCTAATTTGTCAATCAAAAATTTGTGTGGCTTTATAATTCATAATATTTAAACGTGAAACCGTTTTATTAATGAGCTGCAGTCGAGTCTGAAAGAGCTGCCCCAAGGCTGTGACGAATAACGAACAAAATGCGATTGGCAGCAGTGGTCAATTTGTGTAAGAGTAGCCACTACAATGCTTCTTTTACAATCACATCTAAATTACAACAAATTGTCTCTTTCTAACATCAATAACACACCATGCTAGATAAAAATATGTCAGATTGTTAAAGAGAAACTCACTTGGGATAATTGTACGGTATCCTGGTGATTCAATGATGCCGTACGTTTCTTCAGCAAACAAATTAATTGGAACTTCAGCGCATCCTAAAGATAAATTTTCAAAAAGAGGTTACCAGTTGTTGACTTTAACACATGATGATTATGTTGGACATGAGAGAATTTGGCTTGAATTTGAGATTGACAGCTGAGTTGACACAGTTTAGGTTATGATTTTTTTAAAAATATAAATTTTTTAATACTTTATTTACCCACATCCACAACTATGGTGATCTTGGGGTTTTTGATAAGGTTTGTGTTTTTGTTTGTTTTTTCCGGACTGCCCTGTAACTGTAAACAGCCACAGGATCTTTAACATGCACAAAGTGTCGTGATCTGCACAAGGGACCTCTTTTTTTATCGTTCATCTCCGATGGGTGTCGATCTACCTACCTGAACCAGGGGGGGGGGGGGGGGGGGTAGATTTTACTTGAAAAAGCTTGAGAAAATTTTTCAACCGTTGGCGGGGCTTAAACCCATGACCTTTTGGTTGAGAACTGACACCTTGCCTCTGGACTACCGAGTCCCTGGTTATCAGTTAATGACTTTAACAACCAATGATTATGTTGGGACATGAGTATATGGTTTAAATTTGTGATTGACAGCTAGGTCGACACAGCTTAGGTTATGAGGTGTTGTAGCTGAGCCGTAGTGCTGTGAGCGGTAATCACAACGACACTGGTACAGACGGGGATTTTTGTTCACACCGTTGTACACTCAGGAAAGGTATTTCAGTCTACTTTCCTCACTTGACTCAGGTGTGAATGAGTACCCAGCTCTAGATAGAGAAAGAGAGTGTTAGTAGAAAATCTTACTGTAAATGATCTGTTAAATGATCAAAGGCACGCTTCTTTCATGTCTTTATAAATATTGGAGGTCATATACCAATAGAAAAATTAATTTTACAAATATGATCTAAATAAAGATTTCCAATTTTTCTTTCTGCTTTGAAACTCTAACCTCATAGGTCGAGGAGCCGACCTACGAGGAGCCGACCTACTAGTTCAAATCTTTAAAAACTTTCAATTTTAACCGTACGTCCATTCTGTGCACAACTGATTATTTCTTTACATTTACAACATTTAACACTAAGATAGTTATTCAATTGAACCCCAAGAAGCAAAACATAGAATTTGCAACCCTATTCGATGATCTATTGCAATTTTCGCTTTTTCTGAAAAATTATGTCAACAAATCTACAAGTTTAGACAGTTCCATTGACAACATAATATGTTCAAGATCATTCATAAACATTCATTTAGAAATCATTCATAAACATTCATTTAGAAACTTTCATTCATAAACATTTATTTAGAAACTTTCATTCATAAACATTCATTTAGAAAAATCATAAACATTTATTCACAAACATTTAAACACTTAAAACAAAAGAAGAATGTCTAACCTTTTTAAAATTTGTACCATACTATGATAAATCTTTAACATCATAATACATAAATAAAAAATCTAAATGCTTGACGATATTCCATGACTTTGACATGACGCTGACTGGGTCTAATTGGTAAAGAAGCTAAAAAAAACTTTTACGATATATACATATTCGATAACTTGGAGTCACAATTTCCGGTTCTTTCTTGCATTAATTTACCTTGAAGGAAATTACATTAAATAATATTAATGCCCTATAGGAACAAAGACAAGACAAATACAAGGAAAAGACAGAAAAGATCTTGGCCACAATGGGGAATGCACCAGCGACCTCTGCGTCAGCACCCATCACCTTGCCATGAAAAGAAAACGTGCTACCAACCAAGCTAACTACACTCCTTACAAAAATCTGCTCGGTTGGTAGCATGCTTTCATTTCATGGTGTAGCGATGGGTGCCGACGTAGAGGTTGCAAGTTCAATCTCCATGGCGGCCATGATTTTCTTTCAGTCTATTCCTTGAATTTGTCTTGTCTTTGTTCCTATGGGGCTTTAACATTATCTAATGTCATTTTCTTCCCTTTCGACATGGCCCTTGCCTTACTGTTTGTCTTTATTATTTTACCTTGAGAGTTTTGCTTCCATTCATAGGTCAAATTGAAGCCCCTTGAGTTGACTCCGGTGTTTGTGTGGAAATGAACAAGCACATTGTTTGATGTACTTGTGAACGACTTGGACGTGTAAGAACCGCACAGCATGGCTAGAGAGGGACTACTGTCGCTTGTACCTGGATGGAGAGTCACAGAAAGCAGTACAGTTGGTGTGAATGAGTACCCAGCTCTAGATAGAGAAAGATTTTGTCTGAGTGTTAGTATGAAAAGCCTAACATGCTTGTGTACTGTATCCCCAAAGCAGAGCCACAGTGAGACGAAGTTATAAGTGAGGGGGGGGGGGGTCTCGAACATTGTAAAAAAAATAATAATTGATATGAACAATTTTAACCACTACCTTTGTACTCGGCATGTCTAAATAAGCTGAAAGAAAAAAAGTTTTTTTTTTTTTTATCATATGGTCGCCATGGGACCGTCGCCATCTTGGATTTTCCTTGCAAAAATACCTACAACTTCATTTCAAATACGATTTTTCAGTTTTGAACAAACTTGGCTATAACTTTGCCATTTTTTTTTTTTATAATTTGATATAGAGAATTTTAACCACTGCCATTGTACTCAACATGTCTATATAAGCTGAAAGAAAAAAAGAATTATTTTTTTTATCATATGTTTGCCATGAGACCGTCGCCATCTTGGATTTTCATTGCAAAAAATACCTTCTTCATTTCAAATACGATTTTTCAGTTTTGAACAAACTTGGCTATAACTTTGCACACAGATTATTCGGTTCAATATCTAGCCACATCCATAGGCTATTTTGGATAAATTAGATGGTTTTCATTTTATGAATGTTTTGAAAATGCATATAGCAATCTTTCCAATTTTTGGCAAATTAAATCACAGAAAGATTCCTTTGGCAAAAATTTGAAGTGATATCAAAAATCGCAACTGGGTGAAATTTTGTATTGCGTCATAGATGCTATATAACAAAATTGGGGGCAATCGGACAATAAATAAAAAAAGGAAATCGCATATCACTGTCAAAAAGTAACATTTTGAGCAAATCGCATTTTTAACAATTTGTTTTCGTTATTTGAAGTTTTGTTCGCATATAAACCTAGAAAAGAATAAAATAATTCTTTGAAAGGCTATCAAATACTTCATGTCGACCTTATTTCAACTGCTCCAGGTCCTTTATATTCATGTCGGGATGGCATTGTTCTTATAACAAGTGCGCTGAATTGAATCCCCCCCCCCCCCCCCCCCTTAATCCAAAAGAGACCTAGCACAAGCTACAGACACATGGAAAAACTAGAAACAAAATATATCCAGAGATGTGATTAAGACCACCATGCTAGCATATACAGATTAGGGCAAGCGTCCCTTGAGACTGTGATGTCTCTATTCTATATTCATAAGCAAATGCTTTACACAGCAGTCAAAAGATGTGACTTACCATCAAAGATTTGTAGATAATCCGTAACACAGCCCCAAGTGTTTTCAATGGCCACATCTACGACTGTGATGTGAATGGTTCTGCCTGGGTCAGCTTTGATCTGCCAGTAACAGTCCATATTACTGTGAGTAGCAAACAAGGGAAATCATAAAATACCTACATAGCAATGTAAAAACACAAAGAGGCCTAAGAAGCCCCCTCCCCCCCCAAACTTTTGCACCTTCGCCCCAAAACTTTTGCACCTTACTCCTACCCACAGCTGCAAAGCTTTTCAAGTCCGAAAACAGATTCTGACCGCACAGACTTGTGCTAACTTGCACGACAGCCCGCAATATTTCAGAAAACATAGATAATCTTACGTAATTTAACCCCCCCTCCCCCCTTGAACCCTTGAAGTTAAGTAATAAAAAATCTGCCAATCGCTGGCCTTTCTGCTGAAGTGCGACGGCATTTACGGCCTTTCACCTAATTTCTCTGAGTCTGTGCTGTTAACTAAGGGGTTTCCTTAAATAAAAAAAACAACAAAAAAAACCCCAAAAAACAATTAACCCTCATGTACGTACTTTTCAAGGTAAATACAGACTTGCGGACTCAAAAAACATACAATATACTTTTTAACGCACTGGTTGGCAGCTACGTATATCAAAAAGGAAACAAGTCATAACCCAGCAGAGTTCAGCGCAGGGTAATCAGGAGCAGAGTTCTGATTTTTGTTCTAGGCATACGACATGCTGTGGTGGTTTGCTATTGCTTTCCACTCTGACTTTACTCTTCTCACCGATATAAATTAGCCTAGCTGTCCATTTCTGCTGCTGTGTCCCTCACTACAAGAAGGCCAGGACAAAATAAATCTGTTGTGACTGGAAATTCTGACCTTCAAACCCTTCAAAATATTAAAAAACTACCTTGCTAGAAAACAAATACATTAGTCTCCGCCAAATTGCACGCGCCAAAATGCACGATTCGTCATAATGCACGATTTTATCATGCGACCGAATTTTACAACGCTAATTACCCCCTCAAAATAGAACAACGGCTAACTTGACTTTGCCAAAATGCATCAGGTTTTCGTAAGTCCGTCTTCAATTTGTTGCATTTAAAGAGTCAATTCATGTGAAAAAATAAACTTGCCTCGTCACAGTGACAAAATCTGTCACGCATGTGTGCATGTGTGTGATCTAGATCTATGTCAACCATGTATACACATGACAATTATGCAGCTGGCTTAAGCTGTCTCGGCTATGGTAACCCTTACCCACGCCTTCCCTCCCTGACTCGATAGGTCTGCCAGGCAGACAGTCCGGTCGTCTCTCTTTTTGATCACGATGAGAAAATCTGAGAAAAGTTTTGTCACTTTTCCCCACCGAAATCGTACTTTGTATGACACGTGTCAACCAATAAAAATAAACTTTGTCGCCAAACGTCTTCACCAGTTATAGTCTTGAGTCTTGTGAGAGAAGAATGTAACAGATCTATAAAAAAGGTCTATTGGGTCTTGTTCTCAAACAGACAAACGACAAACAAACCCTAAACAATAATAAATAACTAGCAAAAAAAACGAGAATTTACATGTACATGTATTTCCAAATAAGAATGGCAATGTAAATGCACAGTAATGGGTTGTGGCCTTTGACTCCGTCACAATGCAACTTCGCAAAAATGAACAATTTTTTGTCCCCGTGGACCGTGCATTTTGGCGGAGACTACTGTAAACCCAATATTGACAACGATGGCAAACTTGAGAGAGAAAAAAAGAAAACAAAAACAACAGCAAAACAGAGAAGCCAAAAAATTATTGCGTTCTTCCTCACAGGATTATTAATAAAAGAAAGTCGCTGGAGTGACAATAGTGACTACAATATTATTTTTAAAAAAGGAAAATTATCTTCTAACATGCCATCGATCGAGAAAATTATTTCTCAACAAGCAAAAAGGGATAACAATTTAAAAATTGTTTAAACCAACAAAGAAAAACAGCAAAAATACATGTTTGACTAAAATATGCTATAGAACAACTGTATAGCTTTAAGAAAAACCCTAAACTGCTCAAATCTGAAAATCTCAGTGACTAAAATATGCTATAGAACAACTGTATAGCTTTAAGAAAAATCTAAACTGCTCAAATCTGAAGATCTCAGTGACTAAAATTTGCTATATGCTACAATTTTGTTCCCTTTCCTAGTTTGTTTATTTGTACTCTCTCCTCCTGAATAAAAGGCTGCTTGAAGAGGCCTGGATTTGAATCCTGGTAATGCTGGGTGTGACGTCATGTCTCTGGGAAAGACACTTAACACATATTTCTCTACTCAGGAAGGCTGCCCAGTCTGCTAAATCTAATGACTAAGCAAGAGGACCACCTTAACTCTTTTAATATGGCCGTACACAAAATTGCCATTCGACGATTTCGATTGATCTAGTGAGTAGATTTTCACTATTTTGGAATGCCACTCAATTTCTGAAACAAAACCTCATAGTTTTCCTGAAGGCAGCTGCAATAAAGACCCGGCACAGACCTGGAACATAGCCTGGCATTAAAAGAGTTAAAGTCAAGTAAGTCAAGTAGGGAGAAAACCCTGCGACCGTCTACTGCCATGTCCAAAACGCAATGTATAAACACTTGTTCCACTTCACTAAGGAAAACAGTGATTTTTTTCAATAGGACGACTCACGGTTTTCAACTCGCTCCTCAATTCTTTTTCTAAGGTGAGACTTGTGCAGATTTACATTTAACATTTTGTTGCACTTTTTGCTTCTTATTTCACAACCATTGAGATTTGTTTTCATATATATAAATTATATATATGTATATATACATGGCTCAGCAACAATGCAGTCAACCGCTGCCCTGCAAGCTTGCCTGCGTAACAGTGATGATTTACTTTCTCAATGTATTACATTGCTTACTAGTGCAAATTGGTCAAACTTCCTGGCCTAATAGTGTCGAACAGCTGTACAATTCGTATCATTGCAATTTACCATGCGTTGATCTCAGACGAACGACATGTGAAAACAAGCAGGATCCTAGAGTGGCACCCGTCACCCGTCCTCTCGGCTGAGCGAGGTAAGGATCACTGTTGTCGACGTCGACAAGATCGATTCAATTGAATACGAAAGGACTCACATAAAATAGCACAAAAAAATCAGCAATAAACAGGAAAGGGTTAAAACTAAATGTTTTTGCTTTTATTTATTTGATTTCATTTATCCACACCCACAACTAAGGTGTTCTCAAGGTTTCTGGTAGGATTGTTAATTTTTTCCAGACTGTCTTGTAGACAGCCAAGAGATCTTTAATGTGCATAGTGTTGTGATCAGCAGACAGGACCTCCTTTTTATCGTCCGTCTCCAATGGGGCTAGGGGTGTGGAACCTCCTACTTAAACCAGGAGAGGTAGGTTTTGCTTGAAGGTCCGAAAAAATCAAAACCGTTAGCGGAACTCAAACCCACTACCTTTTAGTTAAGAGGCCCCCAAATTTGAATGTAATCTTACGGAGAGTAGTCGTTTGGATAGTTAATCGATGTCAGAACCTTTGCTTCACTTGATGCAGTCAAGTCAACAGCATTCCTTGAGCATCTGCTGGAATCTAAAAACAAGACATAAGATGAGAGGGACAAAGTTAACTCTTTGAGTGCCAAAAAAAGTTATTACTTCATTCATGCCAGATTAATTCCATCTCAAACAAGTGTGATACGTTTCATAGGCATAAAACTTTGCTAAGCATTGAGTGCCAATCGCTGATCACCGATCTATCAGCAAAGATGAAGGACCTATCAGCAGCCTCCTCCGCCAAACGCCCATACACAAAGATGCATTATGGTTCATAAGAAAGAACTTTCTGACAATGATTTATCAACTTCTTTTTTATTTGTAGTCTGATTTCCCCCAAAACCTCGAGAGGCTCTCAACTACTTCATGTCGACTCTGTTTCAACTACCCTGGCTCCCTTATACTCGTGTTGGCTGTCACATTTTCCTAACAGGTGTGTGGCATATGTCACGTATCATCCTGGCGATATACGGCAATATTCTATTCAGCACAACTCGCCAAAAATAGATCTTTTGGATGGGGTACACCGTGATGTTTAAGACGAGCACCAACTTGTAATACCGTACACAAAATTACCCTCTTTTACGGTACAGTGGATGCTGCATAAGTCAATGTTGCATGAGTCAATTTTTATCCAAGTCAATGTTTTTTGATGGTCCCATTCCCCACACATATTTTAGTTAATAAAAAAAAAATATGTATATCTTTATTATTATTGCGTTTAGTCTAAATAAAATTCAGAACAGTTTACTTACGAGCAAAAACAAAGAGAGATTTGTGTATTCTTAGAGTTCTCTAACAGTTATGTCGATGTTTTGAAGGGATGCATGGACAATAATCGATAGGATATCTTAAAGATACATAATCCTAATGACATTATTATACAAGAGGGAAAAGGCAACTTAACATAGACAAGTCATGGGATCAATTAGTGCAAGTTAAAAACATCCTCTCAGGTGTTGGCATATGGTTGTCCATATGGCCTTTGTCTGTCTCTCTTTTCTCCAAGTCAATCGTACCCAATTGCGTCTGTATCGGTCAAAGTGAAAGCGGGCGGATGTGGGTGGCGGCCACCAATAAGTATAAAATAATCTAGTATAATGTCGCGTGGGTCTACATTGTATTGTCAGCATTGAGATATGACTATTGCAACTGATGAGAGAGAGAGAGAGAGAGAGAGAGAGAGAGAGAGAGAGAGAGAGAGAGAGAGAGAGAGAGAGAGAGAGAGAGAGAGAGAGAGAGAGAGAGAGAGAGAGAGAAGAGAGAGAGAGAGAGAGAGAGGAGAGAGGGAGAGAAGGGGGAGGGAGGGGAGGGAGGGAGAGAGAAAGAGAGAGAGAGGGTGGGAAAGAAAGAGAGAAAGAAAGAGGAGGGGGGGGGAGGCAGTAGAAAGAAGGTGGAAGTGCCAAAGATTTTACTCTTACCCAATCATTGTGTACCGTCCACAAGCATTAATATCATTAGTACATGTAGATCTATCTCTGCGAAGCGTTTGTGAAACAGGCGATTGGTTTAAAATTGAAGCCAAAGATTTCTCAAAAAGTTTACAAGATATAAAAAAAAAAACCTGACTTCATTCTATTAACATTGACAAGAGGAACCTGTGTGTCAAACATTATACAAATTGGTCTGTAATGAAGGAGGATATAGAATTTTAGTGGCAAAAAACTACATTTCGAGAAAAACACGAACAAAAAATTTTAAAAAAAAGAACACAAAAAAGACACTTCAGATGGGTTGCCCTTCTTGTAGCCGCCCCTTACTCTTTCGACAGTCTCTGGCATTGTTACTAATGTAAAGAGGATTGTAAACCTAGGTTTAGATGTGAACTATTGTGAAAACAGACGTCATAATGACCAGTTTTTTGTTTTATTTCTCTATTTCTATACTTGTGCGCGTGTTTACAAATTCATCGCCAGTACATGACCTCCACCTCTTGAGTCACTCAACTGTCACTCAACTCTTGACCTCATCGGCGAGAGAGCGAGCTGAGAGACCAGGTGTGGCGTTGTGCGGAGAATGCTGGCCCGTTAGACGGGTTTTCATTGCCATCTTGTCAGTCAGCGTTTGGGTAATTTACATAAAAATTTTGACTGTTTTACCTACCCTCGCCTACAAAATATTGTGTAACAAAAAAATCATACGTCAATTGGACATATTTCTGCCATAAATTTGTAGATAAATGGTCGTTCTACCCGAATATATAAAGAACAGAAAATCAACATTTTGGTCCCAAACTCGCCAATCCAGGTGTTTGCCCCCCCCCCCCCCAAAAAATACACACAACAGCTACTTGCCTTCATAGGAGAAAACAAAATAAAATCCGGGTACTTCATACTGAGCATTTGTGACATATTCGATGAACACATCCCCATAGTAGGTTTCTTTGAAACTTGAGGTTTCACACGGTCTGCTTTCACTTTTTGATGGGTCGGCTGGAAAATAACGAATCATTGTTTTGTCTTTCTTTAAAGCTTTCTGGTTTGAACATCTAACATTTTTAAAAATTTTAAAACATAAAAAAAAAAAAAATTAACACCCAACCTTTTTCCTCCTTGACACCTGCTCAGTTTGATTGTCAGTATTTCTCATTTGGGGCCCAGTGTGATCTTCAACGTAATAAAATGTTAAAATGTTGAATATCGGGGAACTTTTTGAATGCAGTGATATGTATATATAAATGCATAGATCCCAACGTTAAAACATACAAAGATTACAAGACATTTTCATACAAATTGAGTACATATTTAAGTAATTGTGATTCCATAATTGCTTTTCATGCTCAATGCAGGTTCAGGTCATTCTGTGCTTGAAGACAGTCAGAAGGTGGCTTTGGGTTTATATGTAATAAATATATACGTCACATGGACATTAAAGGTCCATAGGGACAGAGATGAGACAAGATGCAAAGGAATAAACAGAAAAAATCCCAGACACCAGATAGAATCAAAACAGTAGCTTCTGCATTAACGCTTATCTATGTTATTTTGTTATATCTATATTTATTACTTTTGGCAAAAGAACCCTTGCCTCACTTCTCATCTTCAGGTTTTAGAAATCATGACTTAGAATGTGACTTGTTTACTTCAGGCTTTTTTCCCCCATGTTTAACAAAGGCAGTGATTTGCAATTTTTTGAATGTTGCTCAATCAGACAGTTCTTAACAAAGCCGGGGTATTTTTGACAATGGTTATTTCTCGAAAAAAAAAAAAAAAAAAAGAAATCCATGTAAATACTTGTTCACCTATACAGAAAATTAAAGCTGAGACTTCACATTCAATGCCAGCATTGTACTTTCAAAGAAACGTCATCAAAAAAAAATCAGAAAGAGTGTCAAAGACAGGAAGATAAGTACTCACATGAAGTGATGCTGATATATGACGAAACACCACAAGGCAAAAGTCAAAATGGGACAAAATCTCTAATACGATGGGCTGGCCTGTATTCGGCTGATGCAAGTTCCATTTACAATTTGAGCTTCTGTGGAAAGAAAGTGCAGAAAAGTATTCCACAAGTGTTGAATCTAGAATATGTAACTAGACTATTAGATTATATATATAATCAAATAGTTTGTTACATATTCTCGATTACTTATTAGTATCACTACTGAGCATGCCATGCCAGGCAAAATGTCTGCCAGGATACTAGAAATGAGACTGAGGAAAAGGAGTAGAAGATCAGATTGAAGAACATCAGAGCAGATCGAAACCCGGAAGAAGTGTACAAGATCACATATTTACAACTAGACAAACAATAGAAACATTTCTTGAAAGAAATATTGACTTACACCTATGTTTTATTGACTTAGAAAAGGCATTTGACACTGTGAGAAGACATGACCTATGGCATTCTTTAAAAGCACATAATAGAAGCTATTAAAAGTTTTTTACAATAAACCAACATGCGCAGTGAGAGTAGCTGGAAACTCATGTGAGGAATTAATGCAGATATAGGAATTAGACAGGGCTGTATTCTGAACTCTCTTTTGTTTATTTCATTTATGGATTCAGTTGCAAAGACATCTTTAAAAAATGCGAAAATGAATGAAAGTATGTGGAAACTCAAACCAGTAAATGTATCAATGCTTTCATTTACTGATGATTTAGCTCTATTTGGAGAATCAGAAAGTGACCTTCAATGTAATATCAACATGCTGAATATTGAACTAAATAAAAGAGGATTGAAAATCGATGCAAGAAGAAAACAAAAACAATGCTAGTAACTAGGGAAGCTAAAACACAAAGCCTTAAACTGGGCAGAGAGAAATGAAAACAAGTTCAAAATAACTACAATTACCTAGGAGTAATGATTAACTCAGAAGGAAAACTAAGAGAAGAAATATGCCAGAGAATCAAAAGGCAATGACATATATAACCATCTAGGAAAAGCATTTGTAGGTAAACAAGAATTGTAAACACAAACCAATATGACATTATACAACACCATTTATTGTCTTACTCTCCTCTATGGAAAAGGAACCGGGACGTTAGACAGTAGGGAATACAATGGGCTACAGGGAGGTGAAATGAAATATCTAAGAAGAATAGTAGGGAAAACTAAAAGAGACAAAATCAGAAACACAACAAGAAGAGATCAAACCAAAGCAGATGGCATTAAAACTAAGATAGAAATGAATCAACTCAGATAGTTTGGGCATGTAAACAGAATGAATGAAAAGACGACAGCTAGATCAGTATACAATGCTAAAACACAAGGTAAAAGACCAAAAGGTAAACCTAAAAAATAGTGGGGCGAAGATATAGCAGAGGCACTAAAACAAAGAAATTTAACCTTCACAGAAGGAAACAGAAAATGTCAGGACAGGGCAGCCTGGAGAAAGATCACTCCAGGTATACAAACCCATACACCGAAAGGTAGAATGGGAGCTGATAAAGAAAGAAAATAGAAACCCATACACCGAAAGGTAGAATGGGAGCTGATAAAGAAAAGAAAATAGAAACCCATACACCGAAAGGTAGAATGGGAGCTGATAAAGAAAGAAAATAGAAACCCATACACCGAAAGGTAGAATGGGAGCTGATAAAGAAAAAGAAAATAGAAACCCATACACCGAAAGGTAGAATGGGAGCTGATAAAGAAAGAAAGGAAGAAATTACTCATTAGTGAAATCTTCCTAATTGAGGATCTCAAAGCTTTCAGTATGATTTTAATAGGAGATGGAAAAAAACAGATGTATATTAAGATGTCTGTGTGTGTGTGTGTGTGTGTGTGTGTGTGTGTGTGTGTGTGTGTATGTGGGGGTGTGGGGGGGGGGGTGTTTGTGCTTTAGCGTGATACATCTCACTTAATTTGTAAAGCTTCTGCAATTGGTTAGAAGGGGAAACATATATGCTGACAATAAACATAAGACAAGTAAAACCTAAAAATTTGACATTCTCGTGCGTTAGAAGTGAGGAAAAGAGCTAAAAGTGAATGAACTTTGATGTGCTACTCAATCAGAGACATAAAGGAAACAATTTAGAGCCATCAATTTGTTGTTTTTAATTTCTTTATAAATCATAAAAGACACAAGATATAGTTTTGTTTGAAAAAATCTTTACCTTTGAACAAACCCGCTCCCAATCTGTCCACACCGCACCTCCCCCTCCCCCCTGTAAGGTTAGCTTTAACGTTTGGTTATAGGGAGTATTAGTGAGACAAATATAATAAAAACAGAATAGAAGAAGTTAATAAAACATGGAAAAACCAGATCTATTGAAGATAGAAGGCTACACTCTGTTTTTGTGTCAAAACAAAATAGTTCCTTCCAGGCCACATCGGACCATAGAACTGGAGCTTAGCCCAGTTTCTGTAGCATGAAAGCACAACAGGTGATAATAGTCACCTCCTGGACAGGACGCTAGACTGACACAGGTTTTTACTCTTAAGATAGTGCTTGTACCCATTTGCACCTAGGTCGAGTGATGAAAATGTGTGTGTTAAGCGTCTTTTCCAAGGAACATAACATTGGATCTTGCTTTGTTAGGATTCGAACCAGGGACCTCCTGATCCCGAATCTGGTAGCATAACCACATGGCCAACGATGTCATTTGCTTTTGTGTAAAACTTATAAATTTTTTAGAATTTCCACCATTAGCTAAATTATACATGTACGTCTACACTGGAAAAGCATTTTTATGCGGGCAGCAAAATCTAAGAAAGTTTAAGTTTAGAGCTTTACCTTTCTTGTTAGAAATTAGGAGCAGATCTTAAAAGAGGATGAATTTTCACATGCTTTTCAAGTAGACACTTAAACAAAATGATTCAGAGCATCACATATTTATTTAATTTTCTATTTTTCTTTGAACACCTGCACCCCCCCCCCCCCCTCCTTTTTTATCTTTGTCCTATGGGGGGAAAGCCAAGGAGTAGGGGCATGATGGTCCAGAGGTAATGTGTCGGCCACTCAACCAAAAGGTTGTGGACATGAGTTGAAATTTTTCTTGGGGTTTTTTGGTCATAACACACCCCCCCCCCCCCCCCCCCCCCCCCCCCCGTTCAGGTAGGTGGATTGATACCTAGTCCCTTCAAAGACTTGATAATAAAAAGGAAGTCACATGTGCAGATCACAACACTCTGTGCAAAGTCACATTTACAGGACAGTCCAAGAGAAATTAGGAAATCCTACCCAATGCCCTAAGATCACCTTAGTTTTGGATGTATGTAAAATCAAATCAAATCAAATCAAAAAAATCCCTATGGGGCTTCAACATTATTCTATTTCAATCATGACCTTAAATTGGTACTCAGAATGGAAAGACCTTCTTGGTTTGGCCTGGATTTTTGATGATGATAATAAAGATCTATATATATAACAAGCATGCCCGTAGACAATGATGATTATGATTATTCTATTACCATATTTTTTTTTTTTCAGCGATGAACCACACAATAGGTTACTGGGTGCAGGGTGATATCAAGTACCAGTACAGTATTCGATACTTAGGTTAGGCCGGCTTTTTAGTTGCATATCTAATGACCGGAAATGAAGGAATGAGTAACAATAAAAATAAATTTTCATGGATCGCAGGCAAAACAATCTTTTTCCAATCAATTAAAACATTGATTGACTCAAGAGTTTATTTACTAAGAACCTAAAGCAGGCTATTTGAAATTTACCTGTAAAATATGGTGGTTGTGGGTGCAGTTCATCGTTCTTTGTTCGCTAATGGCTCTGTTGCCAGGCCACTATAAGTAACCATAGTTTCCATGTAGGTTCTAATGATCACAAGATCGTTTTCATGCGAGCAATTATTCTACCAGATGTGACATTTAATTATTGAAAATTTCATTGTTTCCACATCTTTGAGAAGAATTTTCATTCACCAAGGTCGCCATTTCGAATAGGTTATAATAAAAGGTTGGAATAGTACTATTCACGTCTACCTGCGTAACCTCAGTATCGAATGCTAACCCGATCTAATCATCGTACTTGGTAATCACCCGAGGTGTAACGAGCATGTTTTCTGTAAGCATGTTTTCTGTAAGCATGTTTTCTGTAAGCATGTTTTCTGTAAGCTTGTTTTCTAAGCATGTTTTCTGTAAGCTTGTTTTCTGTGAGCATGTTTTCTGTAAGCATGTTTTCTGTAAGCATGTTTTCTGTAAGCTTGTTTTCTGTAAGCATGTTTTCTGTAAGCATGTTTTCTGTAAGCATGTTTTCTGTAAGCATGTTTTCTGTAAGCATGTTTTCTGTAAGCATGTTTTCTGTAAGCATGTTTTCTGTAAGCATGTTTTCTGTAAGCATGTTTTTTTTTGGTTTCACTTCATGTCAGAACAGTCCACTTACCCGAAAGAGTAGTTTGGATAATTGGGTGTGTACACCGTGTCAGGCGTGAACAAGGATTGCGTGCGGCTGGGGCACCTCACCACGTCTTTGGGGAAAATCAAACAAAAGCAAGTGTCACGTTCGTTGAGTTGGAAATTACTCTGTCCACCATATGCATTAATTTCAGGGTGACTTAAGAGGAAACGGCAAGATGAAAGAGAAGTGGGAAAAGTGAAAGAGTGAAAGGAAAGCGGTAGAACCACCAACGAAAGTGTCACGATAATTCCCCTGGGGCCAGGTGAAAATGACAGAATTAGATTTTTTTAAACGAAGATGAGATAAGATACGATAAAATAAGGTAAGATTTGTTTATTTCATTGACATTCACTGCCTTCCTCATAGGCAATGATCTCAGGGTGAAATCAAAGGGCCGTTACAGCTCATAGAGCCGGAGCTTATTCCGGTTTCAATAGCGTAAAGCGGAACAGGTGATATAATCACCTCCTGGACAGGACAATAGTCTGATGCAGGTTTTTACTTCCAAGCCAGTATTTGTACCCATGTGCACCTGAATTCAGTGGGTAAAAAGCGTATTAAATGTCTTTCCCAAGGAACACAACTCGGACCTAGCTTTGCTAGAATTCGAACCCGGGACTTCATGATCCCCAGTCGGGCAGCTTAATCACTCAGCTGCCGATGCCACAGGCAGAAAAAGGGTGTACGAGCTAGCCAGTGCTTTGGAGTAGCTTTTTATACCAGATAAGGCAAGGTATGGTACTTCATATGTTAAAAATGACAGAATAAAAAAAAAAAAATCTAATTAAAAACTAAACTCAGTAATACCTGACTTGGGAATTCTTGCATATTCGATAAGGAAACTTTTCGAAGCCTGAAGTGTGCTCAAAATTTCTGCCTCCACTTTTATATCATTAGCTGTATAATGCCATAGTATGGGATGCATCATCTCTAAGCTGGATCCTGAAGAGAATATATTTGTATCAGCAGAGGGACAAATAGCGTTTGTTAATTGTAGCTTTTATAACACAAGGATATAAAGTTTCATGCCTGAGAGTTGGGGGGGGGGGGGGGGCACTCCTGAAGTAATTTTTTTATATTTTTTTTAGTTTGGGTTTTTCTGTTAGGTATATATATGAGTAACTGTCAAAGTATAGTCATTCGATATCATTGAAAAGTTTCTAGCGTCCTTGGCTACCATGGAAACGGCCGTCATCTTGGATTTTGACCTAATTTTCAAAATCTATCTCCTCCCTTAGTTATGAATAAAATCACTCAAAATCTGTGCGAATCGTTTTTTCCATTCAATATCTAAAGAGTGACGTTGCTTTTTTTTATAGCAATTTTGGATAGGCTTTTGTTTTGAAAACAACATATATTTACAACAAAAATTATTTTCTCAAAAAGTTTATAAGATATAAAACAATCCTGACTGCATTCTATTAACATTGACAAGAGCAACCTGTGTGCCAAATATTATACAAATCGGTTGGTAAATGACCAGAGGAGATAGAAATTTAGTGGGGGAAAAATACATTTCGAGAAAAATGCAAATAAAGAAATCAAAAGAAAATAAAACAAAACAAGACGCTTCAGATGGGTTGCCCTTACTGTAGCAGCCCTCTTACTCTTACGACAGTCTCTAGCATTGTTACTAATGTAAACAGTATTGTAAATCTAGGTTTAGATGTGAACTGTTGTGAAAACAGATGTCATAATGACCAGTTTGTTTGTTTTATTCCTCAACCAGCAACACTCTCCCTCCACCTCTTATGCCAAATCAGTGTGCGGTGTTCTCGAAAGCCAAATGTGGCCATTTAGTGCCACATTATATGGTCATTGGAGACAAAAATATTACTATATTTGCCTACCCTTTCCTACAAAAAAATTTTCTATCAAAATTATATGTCATATGGACATTTCTCTGCCATAAACTTGTAGATAAATGATCGTTCTACCCGAATATACAAAGAATAGAAAATCAACATTTTGGTCACAAACTCGCCAATCCAGGTGCAACCCCCCCCCCCCCCCTCCCCCGTCTCCCCGTTGTCGATGGAACAAAATTATGTCATTTCGTATAAGGATCCTATATCCTATACTACATTCTTCATCATAATCCATCATCCACTGGATAGGGGCAAAAGTTATCGACCATATTTCCCCCCCCCCCTGCCTCCTCCCTGAACAGTCTATCCCGTGGCTTTTGTTTTCAATTGTTGCCAAAAACAACCGTGACTGTTCGACTTTGCCTCTTCTTCTTCTCCTTCTTCCTTTTAAAGCCGTAACTTCACATCCTGAAGAGTCCACAGCTTTGCACATTACTTTGTTGAGCCTAGTTTTGAATCATGAATGTGAATGGCTTTCTTGTATTTGATAGTATGTTACTGAGGGGGCAGCACAGAGAGGTCATTTAATCCTTTGAAAAATATTTTCTTCTTTCATAAAGAGGCTCTAGTTCTGATTGTTTGCTCATGCCTGTGAGTTCCAAAACCAATCTGCAGTCTCGATCGAGCAAAAATTTAGTTAAATCATCGTATCCCTCTGTAGTCTTTAAAAAAAAAAAAAAAAACAGACACAAAAATGCATTAACCTTTTCTCCAAGACAACATGCTTACCCGACGTCAAATTGAGCTCAACAATTTGGGGGCTCACAATTTGACCCTGTATTTCAGTAGTCTGTTCAGCGAAGTCTCAATAACCCATTTACAGACAGTTTTCTCCCTGCAGGAAAGGGGAAGGGGAAAGCGAGGGTTTCAAAAGTTAAAGAAAGGTTAATTAAGGGGATATGCGGGTTCTGAAACTATTTTTTTTTACAATTGATTTTTAAAAATTAAATTATACATATGTAATCAGTGTATTGAAACATGAACTTATATACTAGGTTGCCATGGAAATGGTCGTCATCTTGAATTGTCGTGTTTTTTGTTTACATGTTATTTTACATAGCTATTTAAAACTTAATGACCAAATCGCTCCAAAATTCACATACAAGTTGTTCAAGGTAATGACTAGAACCCTTTAAAACAGAATTCAGACTTATAGTTTCATATAAGCTGTATGATTTTTTTTAGTTTATCATATAAAACATATACAAAATAATTATAAAAGATAATTTTTGGCAGAAAGTACACTTTTTACGAGAATAAAAAAAAAGTTTGTACAGTTAATTGCTATCTACATCCGAAAGGAAAGTCATCAATACTCCCCCCCCCCTCTCTTTCCTGGCCGGGACACCAGTCTGTTGAAATTTCACTCCCAGCGGATGCATGGACCCATTTGCACCTGGGTTGAACGGGGATTTGTTTGTTTATTTGTTTGTTTCATTGAAATTTACCCCGTCCACTATTGCAGTGATCTCAGGATGTGGAGGGCATTCCCTCAGCAGCGTGCATGCAACAAATTTTGCAACCTCACATGGTGCCATTTCTGGACAGACAGGATGGTGTACATTTTCAACAGGACAATGCACGTACCAACATCCTGGTGATGAACTGACCAAACCTTAGCGCAGACCTCAACCCAATTGTGCACTTTTAGGATCATTTGAAGACAAAGGTCAATAATGTTCGAATGAGGCCCCGCACCGTATACCAGCTCCACCAGGCTATCTATCACAGAGGCCTGGAATCAAGTTTTGCCAGCCTTCACAAGACGATTTGATCAATTCAATGCCAAAAAGATTCTGAGTAGTCATTGATGCTAATGCCAAATGGTGGCCACACCCAATGTTAAGGTCCTTAACACCTACTTAATTCAATGGGCAATAACTCCTTCCATTCAAACAATATCTCATATCTTTCTTTTGCAACTTTTAAGTCCTTATTCTTATCTAAAACCTGCACCATTTTGTTTGGAAATAGATTAAAAGAAACACGGAAAAATCTGTATAAATAGAATGCTCCAATTTTGCATGAGACAGAAGAAATTTGCCCAAGTGACACACATGGAAACAATGACCCACTCCCTGAGATTACCACACATGTTGGAAAAAGGTGAACGCCCACCTACCAACAGCGAGTGCAATAAAATATGGCCGTACCGAAATACTAGAGATGAAGCGGGAAAAGGAAACTCCCATTGTACATCTGATTTTCAACCAGCTCTGTTGGTATCACTTGGCAACGGTCACCTGAAAAGGAAATGTGTAAAGTATTCACCACATGCCATTTGGTCATCTCTCACCCCATTTTAACATTGTGAAATTTTTATTTTTTTTAAATCCAACGTGAAGACGGTCTTTTTATATGGAGCCGAAACATGGAAAAGCAGCAAAAGAATCATGTCTAACTTACAGACAATCATGAACAAATGCTTATGAAACATCCTTAAAATTCACTGGCAAGAAACAATTACAAATGAAGATATGTGGCAAAAGCCAAAACAGACGCCAATAGAAGATGAATTAAAGAAAAGGCGTTGGCGGTGGATTGGAAACACTTTGAGGAGACTACTAGTAAACATCATGCAACAAACTTTAGCATGGAATCCACACGGCAACAGAAGAAGGGAAAGACCAAGAAATACATGGCGAAGAGAGCTGGAGAGGGAGTTGAAGGACCTAGGAATGTCTTGGAAAGAGGTTGAAAAGATGGCACAGGACATGGATCACTGGAGGGTTCTTGTTGCTGGCCTTTACCCCACAAGGGGTGACAGGGCATGATGATGATGATGATGATGATGATGATGAAGATGACATGGGAATGAAAAGGTTGTAAAAACGAAATTTAATTCTTGTGAAAATTTGATACATTGTTCTTCGCTTCAGTCCATAAAATTTGCTTAATTTCAAACTTGATGTAACCCATTTTTGTTATTCTGCCCTCTAACATCAGGTATTAGAGTAAGTTTATATACTGTATATCACCGTGTACAGGCGCAGCGGCATATGAGATACACCTTTGTAGAGGAAAATCTTGTCTTAATCATATACACGTCAGATAAGACGCAATAACATTTTAAATCAAAACAAAAGCTCCTGACATTAATCATTATGTATTTTTATAATGAGTGATGATGATGATAGGCCGAGAGAGAGAGAGAGAGAGAGAGAGAGAGAGAGAGAGAGAGAGAGAGAGAGAGAGAGAGAGAGAGAGAGAGAGAGAGAGAGAAGAGAGGGAGAGAGAGAGGGAGGGGAGGGAGGGGAGGGAGGGAGGGAGGGAGAGGGAGGGAGGGAGGGAGGGAGGGAGGGAGAGAGAGAGAGAGAGAGGAGAGAGAGAGAGAGAGAGAGAGAGAGAGAGAGAGAGAGAGAGAGAGAGAGAGAGAGAGAGAGAGAGAGAGAGAGAGAGAGAGAGAGAGAGAGAGAGAGAGAGAGAGAGAGAGAGAGAGAGAGAGAGAGAGAGAGAGAGAGAGCGAGAGCGAGTGTGCGTGCATGTGCCGAAAAAGAAGGAAAACCTAACAACAGCAACAAAAACCTAACTGAAAAGAAGGCCGACAACGTTTCTTCCCCATCTGCCCTTTGTTCCATCATCACCCCATACATCCACCCTCTTCACTTGCCTCATCCCCTCTCCGATTATTTATTTATTTGTTTCTATTTCTTCTATGGTCACACACACTAACACACAGCGATACGGTGTTCACTTTATCCATCGGTAATTACTTGGCGGAATCACGGGGTCGGATTGAACCTCTGTTAATACTTTCCTTTTCTCGCCATCATTTTTTTTTGCGTCTTGGTAGTAAACTGCAGTGTATTGATTGCATCGTGATGCCAAGATGTGTGTGCATAGCAGAAACGTACTACTACTAGTCACTACCATTGGTACAAAAAAAATTTTTTTTTTTTTTAAATTTCCTATGCGCGATGATGTACGGTAACGTAATTATAATATTTTCCAAAGGAAACAAACACAGCATGTTTGTGTACACCACAGATAAGACGCGGGTAGACTTTGCATCTATGATTTTAGTAAAACAAAAGTTGCATCCTGTACGATGTGATATACAGTGTATTTATAAAAACAAGCATGCCTTATCTAGAATTCCAACGTAATGGCTGAAAACATTCAGAGCAAACCGGACCTCCAAATATCAAACGAAGACATCATATTTTTTTTTAAATCCCTTGGAAAGGGAAGGGGGGAGGGGGACAAGGGGGTAGGAGACCAGGTGTCACTTGGTATTTGGCACGTGGTGAAAGTTGCACGTGGACCAACAAACATAAACGGCAACATATAAATCAAACTTAACAATTAAAAAGTTGACTGAAATCATCGAAAAACTTTGGCACTTAGCAAAGAAATAGAAAATGTTAAAATACAGTAGTCTCTGCCAAATTGCACACCGCCAATATGCATGATTCGTCATAATGCACCTTTCTTTCATGGAACTAAATTTTACAACGCTAATTACACCCTCAAATTGCAACAACAGCTGGCTTCACTTCGCCAAAATGCAACAGGTTTTTGTAAGTCCGTCTTCGATTTGTTGCATCTAAAGAATCAATTTCTGTGAAAAATAAACGTGATAACCTCTTCTTGCCTCGTCCCAGTGACAAAATCTGTCATGTGTGTGTGTGTGTGTGTGTGTGTGTGTGTGTGTGTGTGTGTGTGTCATCTAGATTTGTTCACCATGTGTACACACGCACAATTAATCTTGGTTGTCTTGGCTTTGGTCATCCTCACCTTCCCTCCCTGACTCGTTCGTCAACTGGTGTCACCCATCGTCTGCCAGACAGAGTGCCATTGGCTCTTTCTCTTCGATCACGGTGAGAAAATCTGAGAAAGATCTCGTGTCCCATTTACCCACAAAGATCTGTATGACATGGATGTCAACAAATAAAAAATCATTCCTAGTTTCCGATTGTCTTCACCATCACCCCCCCCCCCCTCCTGAAAAAATGCACCTTCGCCAAAATGCAAATGTATTTTGGTGGAGACTAATGTATATTGAAAAATGAAACACAGACCTGTCACCAGCTCATATGTCAGCCAGAAGCCTTCAGTCAATTTCCTGTGGATGAAAAACAAATGGGGTGTCATAATAGATATAATCTTACGGTAGCACGCCATGTCAAAAGTCACAATCTTCAAAAAGGATAAATAAATCTATATACAATATATAGACAAAATATATATACACATATACATATATATGTGTGTGTATATATATATAATAATAATAATAATAAGATCATTTATATGGCGCCTTCTGCCTAGACCTCGAGGCACGTCACAAAAAGACATTTGCACAACCACATCGCAGACAGACACAACACACACGCGCACACACGCACCCAAACTCACACTGTAGCAGCTGAATTGAAATAAGTATAATACAATGTATTAGAAGTATTTGTTGAAAAGATGTGTCTTCAGATGTCTCTTAAATATCGTAATGCTACCAGCAGTCTTCAAGGGAAGGGGAAGTGAATTCCAAATAAGAGGACCAGAAACAACAAAAGCCCTATTACCAAAAGTTTTTAAATTAGATTTGGGCACAATCAATAATTTTGAATCTTGGGATCTAAGAACTCTTTGTGGAACATATGAAATTAGAAGATCTTTTAGATATGATGGTATAGATGACTGAAGTGTGTTGTTACATAGAACAGCAATTTTGTATTCAATGCTCGCCTGACTGGCATATATATATATTATATATGAGGCAGTGACAAAAGGTCGTTGGCATGAAGCCTCTACAAAGGCTGTTTTTGAAATTGAAAGTACTAGTGTAAATCTTGATGTTGTACGTACATATATGACTAAGAAATGTTGTAATGTGTATTGGGAGATAGTTTTTTTACAAGTGTGCTGAAAGATAAGAACTTTTCTGAGTCACCTTCAAAAGTGGCTGTTGTGACGCGGGTCAAAATATTCTTGGGGTGCTTGTGGGAATTTTTTATCCATTTTAAATACATATATATATGCTTGCTCTTTTAACAGAAAATACCAAATCATTGTGTTAATAGCCATTTAAAAAAGCAGAAAATGTCAGCTTTCACTTGGTCCAAAATCACAACAGACACACATGAAAATTCCCTCCAAACAAAAGTTGAAATTAAAAGAAGAACACACGTTGGAAAACGGTAGTCACGCTATAATCCATCAACAACAAACTTATCTCAACTTATCTCAACTTATCTCAACTTATCTCAACTTATCTCAACTTATCTCAACTTATCTCAACTTATCTCAACTTATCTCAACATTATTTGGAAAAAATAATATTAATGATAAAATAATTCCTGTAATTGTATAAAAAAGCATGTCAGTTGTGATAAATAAAAATTCATGCAGATCTTAACTAGCATCTGCAAATAGTACAGTACAGCATTATTACATTTACACCTATATAACAGCAAAATACAATTTTTGCTACCAAATGCTCTGATAATAAAGAGCAATGTAGTATTACCGTAGTATTACGTGTAAATTGTGATGATACAACAAAGACAAAATGTCTGTCGTGGTGCTATTCAAAGCGGACAAAGGACGAATCAATGAAGACTGTAACAATTTATTTACTGTGGATTGAGGTTTTTGAACTTCAATCACACACTTCATTTCACTCACTTTTGTATTTTAGGAGCAACAAATTTCAATTAAAAGGAAAATATGCAAAGAAAATCCCAAACCTACAGATCTGCATACAAAAAAAAACATAAGTAGAGGTTTTATTTCAAAGAACAACAAAACAGTGAATTTTCAATTGATGTCATTTATTTGTGTTTCCCTTTCACAACTGAATAAAATAATGGGCCTGAGAAGGCAGTTTTATCACAAATGGGACAAAACTCTTTTATTGCACTAATGGATGGAGCAGTTCATTCCCTTGACATTCATACCATGACAAAGGCTCAGTATCGATTCTTTCATTTTATGAGATTTTTTTAGAAATGATACCGGCCTAACCTTAAATGTACCAGTTGTACCATAAAAGCCGGAAATTTTGTCTTAAGTATAATAAGTTGGTACTCATTTTAATTACCACAAAGCACTCTAACCCAAAAATCTGCTTTTGATGAATTATTGTCAATATTAGCTAAGATCAGCCGAATACTACGGGAAACATTCTGCACACCTGTTATAAGGGACCTGGAGCAGTTGAAACAGGGTCGACTTGAAGTATTTGATAGCCTCACAATTGTATGATGGTTCAAAGTATTATATTATTATTTTATAGGTTTGTATGCAAAAAAGCATTCAAATAAAGGAAAAAATTGTTCAAAATGCGACTTTCTCAAAATGTTACCTTTTGACAGTGATATGTGATCTGTTTTTTTAATTTATCTCAATGAAAATCCAAGATGGCGGCATTCCCATGGCAACCACAAGATAAAAATATAATTAAATATCTTTTTTAGCTAATATAGACATGCCCGAGTACAATAGTAGTGGTTAAAATCGTCTATATCAAATAATTTTTAAAAACATGCTCAGGACCAGGACCCCCCCCCCCCTCTTAAAGAATGCCATCATTCATCCCTCCTCACAGTGTCAAATATTTCTTCTCAGCCATGGGCCATGACAGCCTTGAGGCAACTCAAGTCTTCTTTTTCTTTTAACATTTATCTTTCACATCATTTCTACTTGTTAAATTGAAGGACAGGTTATCATCTTGTTTACAAACTGCCATGCATTCTGTCTTTTTCACGTTCAGTAATAATCCTTTTATCTTACTAAAGTCTACTAATTTATCTAATAATTTGTTGGACATCATCTGGTGTGTATGCCATTAACTAGGCATCATCAGCATATCTTATGTTAACAAATAGAGAACAAACTATAAAACGAGTAACACAATTTAAATACCTTGGTGCAATCACAACAAACAACTGTAAAGACACCACCGAAATAAGGCAAAGGATAGCAATAGCAAAACAAACATTGCATAATATTAAGGCTGTTGTCTCCAATTCAAAACTAAAAATAGACACGAAAATACAGACAGTGCAGACATGTCTTTTCCACACCATTTATATGCATGCGAAACGTGGACTTAAGATGCACAATGTCGTAAATGTTTAGAAGCATTTGAAATGTGGATATATAGAAGGATATTGAAAATCCCTGGACAGCAAAAGTAACAAACATGGAAGTTTTTGAGAAAGAGCACTTATAAAGAACATCAAGACAAGGCAAATGAGATTTTTTGGCCATGTTTGGAGACAAGATGGACTAGAAAAACTAGCAACATCTGGATTCATAGAAGGGACAAGACAAGAGTTTGTGGCAGACAACGCACTACATACATAACTGCATTAAGACAAAACACGTCCGATATCACCACCAACTCGGATTTTACAAGAAGCACTGAACACAGAACAACATGGAGAAGGATGATCGGCAACGTGTTGAACAACGCAAGCCACAAATGAATGAATGAATGAATCACGTCATCATACCCACCTCTCAATGTCTACTGTAACAATCTTAGAGGAAATACTGTACAGTTCCCGTTGACTTCTGGGATTATCATTGCAGTCTCGTGTGATGTCATGGGAGCTATTTATTTTCCCTGGTAGAAAAGGAAATAAATTGTCTGTTTTAAACCATGTTTACTTGGACATACAAAAGAAATACACAAATGTATAAAAATACCACAAACATTCTGATGAAAACTTCTATCACCACAGACTAAACTTTACAGGAGTGTTTTAAAAAAAAAAAAACTTTTTCTTTCTTTATCAGCTCCCATTCAATGGGTACTGTAGAAATTATTTTTTTACAATCATTTTTGCCCTTTGACCATATATGAGAGGTGCAACATTGATTGTCACTTTATTGTCAAGTAGTGAAATGACCTCAGGTTACTGGGACCAGGCAAAATCCGTTTAATCGCAACTTTGGATAATTGCAACAATGTTCCCGCTCCCGTCATGCTGTGATTAACCAATCGATTGTTCTTTTTCTGGTAAATACAAACTTACAGACTCAAAACCACAAAAATTTACTAAATATGTTTTTATGTACTGGTTGGCAGCTATGCTTTTGTGTAATAATCATAATAAAAATATAAAAATTATAATAACAATAATGACATAAAGGATATTTATAATACAAATCAAATAATAATAATAAGAACAAGAATATAAATCATAATAATAATAATAATAATAATAATAATAATAATAATAATAATAATAATAATAATAATAATAATAAAAAAATAATAAAAAGGAAATAATAATAATAATAACAATAATATAAATCATAATAATAATAATAATAATAATAATAATAATAATAATAATAATAATAATAATAATAATAATAATAATAATAATAATAATAATAATAATAAGATAAACCATTAATAATAATTATAATAATAATAATAATAATAATAATAATAATAATAATTATAATAATAAAATAATAAAAAGGAAATAATAATAATAATAATAATATAAATCTTAACGTTGCTAAGGAACAAACAAACAAAAATGTTAATGTCTTGAATTACCTGCAAATAAATGAGCCACGGATGATAGCAGTGGTCCGTCTGACGGCGTGTCAAATTTTAAACACGAATCTGTGAAGGGAGCTTTTACTTGGAAGGTAAATGATTTTCCTAACCTGTTGATAAATTGACAATCCATCATGAGGACTGGGTATAATGATGTATAGGTCCAAATCAGGGTTGCCAAGTTTGAAAAGTGAAAAGGAGGGACACTGAGAGGTGGGACGATGATGAATATGATAAATTCATAGACACGTGCGCAGAATAGGCTATTCTCAAATTTCACACACCTAGCTATCACTATCCATCCTTTGTGTTAATTTAAATACAAATTTCTAGATTTTCTCAGGATTTCAGATGTGGCTAGATTATACCAAGGACAAAAAAAGAAAGAAAAATTAGAAAATATTCTCCCCAACAATTTATTTTTATTTTTATCTTGGTTGGCGTGGCATGAGTGTAACTGAAAGTGCTGGGCGTGTTAAGGATCAAATCCAAGCCATTTTCCCCTCAAGGCCGACTATGAAAACCTATGACTCAATTTTCTTCGAATACATTGCGAACTAAGAAAAGATCAATGCCAAGCTTGATTGGCCTACAAAGTATGCGAACGTGCCTCATTTGGGGCGCGGTGAGGGGTCAGGTTGCGTACTTTAGGACCCCCTACCATTTTCTGGGCATCTCTGGTATCATTAGCATTTCAGCTTGTTTTTGTTTGTTTGTTTGTCTGTTTGTTTGTTTAATTGGAATTTACCCCATCCATCATTTGTGGTGATCTAATAGTTCATTTCATTTAAATTTACCCCGCCCACCATCGCGATGATCTCAGAGAGAATCAAAGAGCAAACAGCAAAATGAAAGTCAAGTGAAAGAAGGAAAGGAAAGAGGTAGGACCTACCAACAGCGCCCGTCAACCGCCCGCTGATCTAAGGGTGAATCAACTTAAGGAGAAACAACAAGATGAAAGTATAAGTAAAAGAGTGAAAGGAAAGTAGCAGGACATACCGGTAGCCCCACCAACCACCCACAGCAGCTTAGCAGCAGAGGGATAAAAGAGGCTTGGTTAATTTGGTTAATTGAATGATACCCCACTCACCATACACACGGTGGTCTTGTCGTGAATTAAGGGGAAACAGCAAAATGAAAGGATGAGTAAAAGAGTGAAAGGAAAGAAGTAGAACCTACCAGTAGCACCAGCCCACCGCCCACGATGAAAAGAGGCAGTGGCCAAGAGGTCTGCACTATTCAATAATGTGTAAAGACAAACACTGAGACGAGGGGTGTGTCGAGGGGTGTGTCGAAAATGATGAATTAGGGCGTGAAATAATATCAGAGTCTACCAACCAAGTCAATTTAACACTTTCATGTTTAATCCGCCCCACTCCACCTGAGCTACTATCAACCCTCAGTATTTAATCCGCCCCTAACCCTATCAACCCTCAGTGTTTAATCCGCCCCCTAACCCTATCAACCCTCAGTGTTTAATCCGCCCCCTAACCTTATCAGCCCTCAGTGTTTAATCCTCCCCTAACCCTGTCAGCCCTCAGTGTTTAATCCTGCCTAACCCTATCAGCCCTCAGTGTTTAATCCGCTCCTAACCCTGTCAGCCCTCAGTGTTTAATCCGTCCCTAACCGTATCAGCCCTCAGTGTTTAATCCTGCCTAACCCTATCAGCCCTGAGTGTTTAATCCGCCCCTAACCCTATCAACCCTTAGTGTTTAATCCTGCCTAACCCTATCAGCCCTCAGTGTTTAATCCGCCCCTAACCCTATCAGCCCTCAGTGTTTAATCCGCCCCTAACCCTGTCAGCCCTCAGTGTTTAATCCTGCCTAACCCTATCAACCCTTAGTGTTTAATCCACCCCTAACCCTATCAACCCTCAGTGTTTAATCCGCCCCTAACCCTATCAGCCCTCAGTGTTTAATCCGCCCCTAACCCTATCAACCCTCAGTGTTTAATCCGCCCCTAACCCTATCAGCCCTCAGTGTTTAATCCGCCCCTTACCCCATCAGCCCTCAGTGTTCAACCCTGCCTAACCCACCCAAAGAGTGTGTGTGCCTTCTCCCAGTGTTCAATCCGGCCCAATGACAACCCACTTGTTTTTATATAAACTTTGACACTACAATAACTCTTTAATACAGCCAAAAAAACAGAGTTGACATTATAGGATGGCTTAGTCTCGTTCTGACCTACTTTAGGGTTCACTCACAGCAGTTGAAGGCCTTTCTCTGTATTCGTCAATGCACGTGCGTGTAGTACTACTACTAGATCTAGAGTAGGCCTACTAGGTCTATGGTGTGTACTGATTGTAGCTTTAGTCTAGTCCATGGCACCCATTTAACTAATGTGTTACTACAGTCTAGAGATTTTTTATCCATGTCAAAGATTTTCATCAAGGAAAACAAAAATTGAAAGCGACACAGACAATGAAAATGAGCCCGATAAAAAAAACAATACACCCTCTGGTAGCATAGTTGAACAGTTTACCAGCTTAATTTCCCCAAACCACTGGTGCTTAAACGCTTAAACTTTGTCAGTATTTTAACTAATCATTTATACATGAATTTCCCAAATCTGAACCCCCTGTCTTCATAAATAACAGTTCTGTAAGCATTTTAGTCTAACAACTTTCATCTAGCCCTCAGCTGACCAATATTTAACCATGAAAGGGTTAAGGAACGTAGTTAGCTTGGTTGATAGTGCGCTTTCTTTTTGTGGCGACGCAGTGGTTGCGGGTTTAATTCTATTGATACCTAAAGATTATTTTCTGTCTATTCCCTTGTATTTGTCTTCTCTTTGTTCCTACCAAGCTTCAATAATATGTCATGTGTCCTAATTCATTACATTATTTGATGTAATTCGTATTCCCGACCCTGCGTTTGACGAGAGTCGAACTCACCGTCGGTTTCCATTTTCTCGAACTTAATAAAGACAGTAACAATTGAAACAAAGCAGCTTTTTTTATTTTACTTTAAAAAAGGCACTCACCGTGTCAAGTGTTCTGGAATCCACACACTAGACTTGTCACCATCAGGAGCAAAAAATTTAGGAGGAAGCTCTCTGTCATACGCAAAGTAAAAAAACAAGCACAGATAAAGTAAAGAGTTTATCAAATTACTCCATTTTTATTATCATCCTAGCAAACACCACACTCTCCCTTCTCTCATCTCCTCTTCACTCATTTAGTATTATTCTCAATCAATAGCTATCGAATGTATTTCGCATGTACATTTGTACATTTCCTTTCCCTCTCCCTCCGTCCCCCCCCCCCACCCCCTCCCTCCCTCCCTCCCACGCTCTCTCTCTCCCTCCCTCCCTCTCCCTCCCTCCCTCCCCCTCCCTCCCTCCTCCCTCCCTCTCTCTCTCTCTCTCTCTCTCTCTCTCTCTCTCTCTCTCTCTCTCTCTCTCTCTCTCTCTCTCTCTCTCTCTCTCTCTCTCTCTCTCTCTCTCTCCACATTCCTCACTCCCTATGCTCAAAATCTCAGTGCATGCTTGAGAAATGTGTTCTTTCGAAGTATTACACGGGGTAATGAGTTGAAAATCGGCACTTTTACAGAGTAGACTGGAAAAATATGTGTTTTGCACCTGAAATTTTGTCAGAAGTTGCACATTGCAGGTATCTACTGACATCTAAATAAAAACATTTTCGCGCCAAAATGACTTTTATATGTTTTTTGTTTTTTTTAAAACAGCAGTATTGTAAACATATTTAAGTGTAGGTCTTATCGAATTAAAATTGTGGGAAAGATCAAAGGAATTTGCCGCTTTGAAATAGCTGTTAGGTCTACAATCTTCTTATTTAAAATTCATAATTTCGTCAGAAATATATGTCAGCTTGCAACAATTTGAATCACCACATTTGTAGTTCCAGAGGAATGCGTATAATTGTTGTGTTTGTTTACAAGTTTAAATGCAATTTATCCCATCCATAATTTGTGGCGGTCTCAAGGTGAATCAAGAAGAAACGGCAAGATGAAAGAATAAGTCAAAGGGCGAAATGTAAGAAGGACCTACCAGCTGAATCCACCAACCGCCCACAATTACGCATGCATACGGGCGGTGGAACAGACCATAGTGAACATTCAATGTGATTACATACCAGCATCTTCTGCAACAGCCTTGAACGCAACTGTCTCAATAGACGATCCACGGCTGTATTTATTCCCACACAATCTTATTCTGATGTCCTGGCGAGGCGGTGCACGTAGATATTTGATCAAAGACATGCCAACACAGCCTTGTGAGGGAGCATTATCCTCTGGCAAAGAGATAAGGAGGAATTTGTAGAAATGTGAGATTAACACACACACGAAATATTAAACCAAAAAATGGCAACAAAGTGATCTTAGTTTAATGAAATCTTTTTTTATCTTACAACAAGATGAAACAGAAATAAGCTTATCGTCAATACTGCTGCAAATATGCAAACTCACTGCTATCGAAGCAATAATCCTTTTCAGACCATCAAGTCGACATTGTTTCAGATCAAAGAATTCACTGTCTCAAGTCCGGAATACCTCTGGGAACTGAGTTTTGCAGTCTTTGGCTGAGGGCTGTGCCAGATATCATTACTTCTATAAAAATTTGAAAAAGTGCTGACAGCATTCTCTTCATTCATTTTTACGTGAATCGAATTTATGGCAGGTGTAGCAAACTTTTTAAGCAAAATATAAATCAGTTGCATGCAAAAAAAATGCATTTTAACTTCCTTCTTTTCTTCTTCATTTGATTATTACCCACATCCACAACTAAGGTGATCTCAGAGCTTTGATAGGATTTTTTATTTTTTTTGGTCTTGACTGCCCTGTAAACAGCCAAGGGATCTGTGATGTGCACAGAGTGTTGTGATCTGCACAGGGGACCTCACTTTTTTTCTGTCTCTCTTGAGGGACTAGGCGTCAATCCACCTACCTGAACCAGCGGGGTTTTCTTTTTCCCTCAAAGTTTGATAAAAAATTTCAATCCACAACCTTTTGGTTGAAAGGCAATCCTCTTACCTCTGGACCACGGTTTCCCCCTGTATTTTAACAAAATTTGCACTCATGTAGTGTTTATTGTATAAAGAAGAGCTGGTTGTCTAACGTATCATACTAGTTTACTGGAAATAAAGTCAACTGCCCGTAGCCAGGTGCTCGTTTACAATTCTGTTACCTATATGCACAATAATTCTGTTACCTATATGCACAATAATTCTGTTACCCTTCTTTTATTACTTTACTTCACATCTTTCTTCTTCTTCTTAAACTATGTGTATGCCTGTGTGTTATAGGAAGTTGCTTTAAGCATGTACAAACTGTGCAGATAACATCAAATACTTCACAGGTTTTTTCTCTTCTTTTCTTCTTTCCTCTTTCCCTTATCATTATCATCACACCTGCTAAACGTCATTTTTAATCCGTTTTGGTCCTTAAAAAAATTTCATCCACCTTTTTAAAACATCACAGAAACCACTGAAATTATTTCACTTCTTTTTTTTTAATTTTTTATTACCTGTGATGACAACCACTGTCAACTCCTGGGTACCTTTGATAACTTGGTCAGTGAAATCACTCCACCTTCACCGGCTTTGAGATAAAGCTCACAAAATCCACTGGACAAGGGAAAGAAAGACAAAAACAAAATTATAACAAAACTGATAGTACCAGATGTTTGTCTCACGACATCGCCTAAACGTGGCAGCCCACAGTCAACTCGGGTTAATCGCAGCAGCGCGGCGGAGCAGCAAAATTGCTTTGATTGTCCAAAGTTTTGCGATTAACCTGATTTCGCCTCAAGATACATTCCCCATGAACTACACGAGTTCAAATAAATACAATGCCCAATTCTATTGGTGTTTTTTATTTGTGTGAGTGTGAGTGTGTCTGGAATGCCACATTGAAATTTGAATGTATCGTTTTTAAGTATTTTTCAACTTTTATGCCTTGAGGTTTTGGGGAAAGACGCCATAAAAATGTTCTACTATTACTATTACTATTCATTGCTACAGCACAGAAGAAATAAGTCACCTTGCAAATAAAACATCATAAAGTACACAACAAAACCCAGAGGCTCAGCTGGCAGAACGTTTTACTGTCATGGAGGTGACCCCAGTTTGATGCTTAGTCCAGGCATGTGTTGTTGTTTTTTTTGGCCCCTTCGTAAAACTGGATAGCTAGGTCTTCTCAGATTCAGTAAAAAATCAAGGTAGCATGGAAAGCGATGGCAGACTATCACATTATTCCCTATGCCTAGACTCGTCTCCAAACAATCATACGCTCAACATTTAGTATTGGAAATTGCCTTTCCTATGGCACAAAAGCTGCAATGTTACAACAACAAGCATTCCCTTGGAAGAATGACTTGGCTGTGAAAATGTGGGCATGTGGACATGACGTTCCTTCCCCACCTATATAGGGCCGTTTCATTTATCAAGTTAGAGTCATTTTGAACTCCCTGCAGGTGTATTAATAATACTGAACAGGCACATTTGACCAGAGAATCTTATCATATTGAAGACCATAGCATAATTGATTAGTAATCCAGAATTTATATCTTTTTTACACCTTGCTGATGTCTATCATTCTGACAGTTATCAATTACAGAGCACTGTGACCATTACTATAATGATAAGGCTATGACATTCATGCAAATTGTGAGAGCATTTTACAGCATCAATATTCAGTTTTCTCAAAACATTATTACTCGTAACCTACTTTCGAATATCAGATACGTCAACTTGAACTGGAATGTACAGAGGATCTGATGTGAGCGACAAGATTACAGTTGACTGATTTCTGCAATCCATGATCCCTAATGAATAAAATTAAAATAATCACTAAAGGGGGAATAAGGAGGAGGAGGAAGAGGAAGAGGAGGAGGAGGGGGGGGGGGTTACAAAAGAAAATATAAGCAAAATATTGCGTTGTAGAATTCATGTTGAAATTGAGTCTGATATCAAGTTTCAAATATCAGATTTCTAATACCACGGGATATATCTTATTCAAACTTGAACATACCGATAGATAGCGTCTGTCGGTGTATGCAAAAGTTGCTCTTTGCAGTCCTATTTTTCCAATTTAAGCATTACAAAAGTAATTTTGTTTCCTTGAAATAACCATGTCCACTGTGTTCTCATTAACAAAGAAGAAAAAAAGGGAGAAAAAAAAGAAAGGAACAGAAGACAAGAATTGCACATCAAAAACACTTTGATATAAAAGACAACTCAAAAAACATCTTCTTAAAAACAAAAAGCAAAGGAACAAAAACAAAATAATAAAAAAGGAAAGCAATTAAATTTTGAAGAAATGAACAGTACGTTTTTCAATAGCTGTGTACTCCAATTGAAATCCAGCGAAGTTCTTGTAGCCCTGTCGTTTAAACAATAGGCTGAGTCCCGTTTCGTAATTCAAAGGTTCCACAGCAATGGACTCAAGGCCAGAGCCACACAGTTGAACTGAAAATAATTGCCAAAGGGAAAAAAAAAGAAAGTATATCAGTAAGGTTTGTCGATTAATATTGGAAGTTTACTATGGCAAAATGAAATCATTCAAATTCAGGGCCCCTTCAAATCAATATTTTGAAACGGGTTCAAGACAATTATTATCTATGAACAAAACAATTTTTCTTTTTTAATTGGTAAAAATGAAATACTATAAGAAAAGTCAAGATTGATCGTCTCAAAGATAAGACAAAAAAGGCAGATACATGGATATCATTAGAGAGGATGTGAAAATTGTTGGAGGGTCAAAGGAGGAAGAAATAGATGGGAGGAGGGAGATGGAGCTAAACGAGCTACAGCATTGAATGCCCGAAATGGTATGTCTTCAGGCTGCCCTGTCCTGACATTTTCTGTTTCCTTCTGTGAAAGTTAACTTTCTTTGCTTTAATGCCTTTTATATCTTCTTCCCACTTTCTCCGAGGTCTGCCTTTAGGTCCTTTACCAGAGTTTTAGCATTGTATTTAGCTATTCTATTGTCATTCATTCTGTTTACATGCCCAAACCATCTCAGTTGATTTATTTCTATCTTAGTTTTGATGCCATCTGTTTTGGTTTGATCTCTTAATGTATTTTCTGATTTTGTCTCTTTTAGTTTTCCTACTACTCTTCTTAGATATTTCATTTCAGCTGCCTGTACTCTATTGTATTCCCTACTGTCTAAGGTCCAGGTTTCACTGCCATAGAGGAGAGTTGTGTTGTATACTGCCATTTTGGTTTTTGTTGACAATTCTTGTTTACCTTTAAATGCCTTTCCCAGATGGTTATCTATTGTCATTGCCTTTTGGATTCTCTGGCTGATTACTTTTCTTAGTTGTTCTTTGAGTTAATCATTACTCCTAGGTAATTGTAGCTTTGAACTTGTTCTAAATTCTCCCTGCCTAATTTAAGATTTTGTGTTTTAGCTTTCCTAGTTGCTAGCATTGTTTTGGTTTTCTTTGCATTTACCCTCATTCCTCTTTTATTTAATTCATTATTCATCATGTTGATATTTGACTGAAGGTCCCTTTTGGATTTTTGAAACAAAACTAAATCATCAACAACTGAAAGCATTGATACATTTACTGGTTTGAGCTTCCACATACCTACATTCATTTTCTTCATTTTTGAGGATGCCTTTGCGATTGAATCCATAAATTGATAAACAAAGAGGACTTAGGATACAACCCTGCCTTACTCCTATATCTACATCAAAGTCTTCACGCAGATTTCCAGCTGCTCTCACTGCACATGTTGGTTTATTGTAAAAACTTTTAATGGCTTCTATTAAATTTTGCTCTACATTGGGTTCTTTTAAGGAATGCCATAGTTAGTCCCTCCTCACAGTGTCAAATACCTTTTCTAAGTCAATAAAATACAGGTGCAAGTCAATGTTTCTCTCAAGGAATTTTTCTTTTATTTGTCGTATTGTAAATATGTGGTCTTGTACACTTCTTCCTGGTCTAAATCCACTCTGGTGTTCTTCAATCTGATCTTCTACTCCTTTCCTTAGTCTCATTTCCAAAATCCTGGAATACACTTTTCCTGGTACGCTAAGTAGTGATATCCCTCTATAGTTTGAGCATTCCATGGTTGATCCTTTCTTGAGCATTGGTACTACCGGTCCCTTTTTCCAGTCGTCTGACAGCTGGTTGGACTTCCATGCTTGTTGGTATATTGCATGTAGTAGTTTGTCTGCCTATCTCCCTTGCTTTTTAAGCATTTCTAGATAAATTTGATCTGCTCCTGGGACCGCGATAGCTTTCTTCAAGTCTTTGTCCAAAATCTTCCACTCTTCCTGTTTTGCTTTCCTCACTTCCTCTTTAGTGATAGTTCTTTTGCTCACATAATCTATCCTATCCTCTGGCCTCTTTGTTTGCAAGTATTTCTTCCAGGCATCCTTCTTTTCCTTGATCTTAGTTTTGACATTCTCATTCCACCATGCTGTTCTTTTACTATCTCCTTTAATTTGCTTCCTACCACAGACCTCTTCAGTACAACTGAAGAGGATTTTTTTATATTGACCACTTTTCTTCTATTGTGCTATCATTCAGATCCATCTGCCTTCCACTGATAAATCTTTTTATCCTGGATTGGTATATCTGTTTTACTACTAATTTATTTAGTTCTTCTATTTTGAGTTTAGCTAATGACATAGGATAATATGGAAGACCTATAGGAACAAAGGCGAGATAAATACAAGGAATAGATAGAAAAAATTCTGACCACCATGGGGATCGAACCCGCGACCTCTGCATCAGCACCCGTCGCCTCACCATGAAAAGAAAACGTGCTACCAACCGAGAAAAGGGAGCGTAGTTTATGCATTAGGAGGCCTACTCCTGCTCTAGCTCTATCTTTGACATCTACTCCTGAGAAGATTAAAGTATGATTCGGTCCTACATTTTCTATTCCTTGCCCTTTTTTTTTGTTTGTTTCCGTAATGGCCAAAATGTCTACTTTGAATTTTTCCATTTCTTCAGCTAATTCTTACTCTCTTCCATTTATTGCCCTAATATTCCATGTACCAAAAATCACAGTCCGTGTTCTTTTCCAGAGTCGTCGAAAGTTCAATCCAGGTATATCATCATATTTAATACTTTGAATCAGGTTGTTTTGGATAAGCAAGGTATTAGCCCACTGTACCCTAGGTAGATGGTGAGGCTGTCACCTTGAGGCCCCTACCGGGCCTTGTTATTTTCTGTCAGGGTTAACTCACTTAGCCTTTGGTCAGCCAAGACCTGCCTGCAAGGCAGCAAGAGACTCATTGCGGGCGGGGCCGCCTATTCTCCGTACAGGTGCTTACCTGTCCACTGCACTGAGCCTCGTTCTTACCCAATGTAATTAATGGGACTAACTCGATCACCGAAGAATTAAGCCACAGGGCCCACAACTAGCCCCAAAGCTAGCCGAGACCGTAAGCGACTTTGATCTGCTCAGAGTCAACTGAGAGCAAAAACTGCAAGACGAAAGATAAGCGTAAAAGTAAAAGGGAAAGAAGTAGGATCTACCAGCAGTGCCCGCCAACCGCCAATAACTCGCTGTGACAATCCATGACGGGTATTAAACAAAAAGAAGGAGTGATACAAAAACACTAATAAAATAAAACAATATGACAGACATCTGGCTTTAAAACTCTTCAAAACATTCTATTTACAAATGAAACAATTATACACAGGAATTTAAAATAACATAAATGGGTAACAATCAAACATCTAGCTTACTACTAGTTTCACAGTACGTTGAAGAAAACAGATAAATGGAAACAGACCAACAAAACAAATAGTTCACACGAGGATCAACCCAACAAAACGTACGGCTGACATAAAATTTAAAAAATAATCTGAGCCGTAAAACAAAACTCTTTCTTTTCATATTAACATTATCTGAGTCATGAGAAAAACCCACAAAACTTCAAGGCCATTACATTCCATAGAGCTGGAGTGTATCCCGGTTTCTATAGTGTGAAGGGGAACATGTGATAATAATCACCTCCTGCACAGAACACTAGTGTGATGCAGGTTTTTACTCCCAAGCTAACGCTTGTACCCATTTACACCTGGGTCAAGTGGTGAAAATGCGCGACAAGTATCTCTCCCAAGGAACACAACGTCGGACCTAGCTGTGACTCAGGACCTCATGATGATCCCAGAGTGAGAGGAATACATG
>JAXRKP010000529.1:170000-172500 GCA_037039925.1 Doris montereyensis
CAATCATAGACTACATAATAGTTAGCAGCTCCCTTTTTTACAGTACATTAAATGCAAGAGTAAACAGACGAGCAGAAATATTTAGTGATCATCACCTAGTGATTGCCAAAATGAGATTACTGACAGAAGAAAACAGAAAAGGAAAAAGAAAAAAACTCAAAATAGAGGAACTAAATAAACCAATTGTAAAAGAGATATACCAATCTAGGATAAAAAGATTTATCAGTGAAAGACAGATGGATCTGAATGATAGCACAATAGAAGAAAAATGGCAGATGTATAAAGAAACATTCCTCAGTTGTACTGAAGAGGTCTGTGGTAGGAAACAAATTAAAGGAGATGGGAAAAGAACAGCATGGTGGAATGAGAATGTCAAAACTAAGATCAAAGAAAAGAAGGATGCCTGGAAGAAATACTTGCAAACAAAGAGACCAGAAGATAGGATAGATTACGTGAATAAAAGAACTATCGCATAAAAGAGGAAGTGGAGAGGAAAGCAAAACAGGAACAATGAGAAGAGTTTGGGCAAAGACTTCAAGAAAGCTATCAAGGAAATCAAAAGCTGTTCTGGGGGGGGGGGGGGGAAGAAGAGCATGATAAAAACCAAAGCATGCCCAATACGACAAATTAAGAATGCCAAAGGAGAAATAATGAAAGAAGACAGCCAAATCATGGAAACGTGGAGAAAGTATTTTCAACAATTACATAATCCCTCCAGAACTATGAAACAAGGTGTAAAGATCAATTAGTAAGAGTAGCAAGTAATCCAGAGGAGACAGCTGAAGATGTAGATATATCAATGGAAGAAATCCAAACAGCTATAAGAAAAAGTGAAATTAGGAAAAGCCCCAGGAGCAGATTAAGTTTATCCAGAAATGATTAAAAACCAAGGGAGAGAGGCAGACAAACTACTATATGCAATATGCCAACAAGCATGGAAGTCCACACAGTTGCCAGACGATTGGGAAAAGGGAATGGTAGTACCAATACATAAGAAAGTATCAACTATGGAATGCTCAAACTATAGAGGAATATCACTACTTAGCGTTCCAGGAAAAGTGTATGCCCTGATACTGGAAATGAGACTAAGGAAAAGAGTATAAGATCAGATTGAAGAACATCAGAGTGGATTAAGACCAGGAAGAAGTGTACAAGACAACATATTTACAATTAGACAAATAATAGAAAAATTCCTTGAGATAAACATTGACATGCACCTGTGTAAATGAAAAAAAGTCAGTTACAACTTGTCTCACAAAGGGAAATGCCCAAATGCTAAACAATTACACGATGTCAGACTTACTCCACAAAGTACTGTAGATACAAGGGAGAGAACAACATCCTAGGATTCTCAGTTGCAGTCAAAGTCTTTGACAGACATGAAGACGAAACTGCAACGAAAACAGAACAAGGCGATTAAATCCTTATTTCTTTTCGTCTTTTATTGGTATGTGTATGTGGTGGTGGGGGGGGGGGGGAGAGAGATTGTAAATAAGCTTGTGTCCAGATGCATCAATTGGCCATTTAATAATGCAATTGTCTTTCTTAAGTCATTCTGTAAGTCTTGCCCGCTAATGGCACACCCATGTCTTCCGTTGATATCAAGATTATAAGCTTCCCGGGCATTTGGTAGCAAGGGGCTAGGTGTCGGCCCTCAACCCAAAGACCGTGGGTACAAGGACCCATAGGTTTAAAATTTTCTCGAGACTCTTTCGCATAAATAAGACTTATCCCCCCCTGGTTAGTGTATTGGGAGCTTTTCCTATTCCCGATTGCATGATTTACTCACAGCTGTCCCTCCAAGGATAGCTGAGGTCTTAAACTCATGCGGAGCAACAACAACCCAAGCATTGGCAGTGTATAAGTCTAAGCAAACGTAATGCTAGCCCTCTTTTAAAAGTTTTCTCAGACATCAAAGCACATGTCCCGTTAAGACAAGCCTAAGTTTAAACAGACATCAAAGCACATGTCCCATTAAGACAAGCCTAAGTTTTCTCAGACATCAAAGCACATGTCCCGTTAAGACAAGCCTAAGTTTTCTCAGACATCAAAGCACATGTCCCGTTAAGACAAGCCTAAGTTTAAACACACATCAAAGCACATGTCCCGTTAAGACAAGCCTAAGTTTAAACACACATCAAAGCACATGTCCCGTTAAGACAAGCCTAAGTTTAAACAAACATCAAAGCACATGTCCCGTTAAGACAAGCCTAAGTTTAAACAGACATCAAAGCACATGTCCCGTTAAGACAAGCCTAAGTTTAAACAGACATCAAAGTACATGTCCCGTTAAGAAAAGCCTAAGTTTAAACAGACATCAAAGCACATGTCCCCCGTTAAGACAAGCCTAAGTTTAAAAAACTAAGAAAGGCATGTGATTTGTTTTGCCATCTATTATCTACAGCAGCTCCTTTTCAGTGACAGAACTTGAGGACGGCTGAAACAAGCCTAAAAGCTCAATATTCAATCCTCTAAAGTGTAAACATGTAGCATGTGTTGT
>JAXRKP010000529.1:177500-277500 GCA_037039925.1 Doris montereyensis
AATAGGTGCCAGACAACTGGAAATAGGGAAGGGTTGTACCAATGCACAAGAAAGGATCAACTTTTGGAATGATCAAACTATAGAGGGATATCACTCTTAGCATACCAGGAAAAGAGTAAAGGATCAGACTGAAGAACATCAGAGCAGACAGGAGGAGGAAAGAGAGAACGACAGGCAAAAAAGAGAGGGAGGAGAAAAGAGAGAGGGAGAGAGAGAGAGAGAGAGAGAGAGAGAGGGAGGGAGGGAGGGAGGGAGGGAGGGAGAGAGAGAGAGAGAGAGAGAGAGAGAGAGAGAGAGAGAGAGAGAGAGAGAGAGAGAGAGAGAGAGAGAGAGACAGAGAGAGAGAGAGAGAGAGAGACAGAGACAGAGAGAGAGAGAGAGAATAGCTAAATCTGCATACAATACTAAAACACAAGGTAAAGGACCTAAAGGCAGACCTCAGAAAAAGTAGGAAGAAGATTTAAAAGATGCATTAAAACAGAGAACTTGAACCTCCATGGAAGGAAAACAGAAAATGCCAGGACAGGGCAGCCTGGAGGAAGAACATTTGGCATCAAAACCCATAGAATGGGAGCTGATGAAGAAAGAAAGAAAGAGAAGTCAAAGATTAAAGTAAATGATACGTATGTGTGTATACCTGTATGTGTGTACGTATGTACAGTCGCGTCTTTTATAATTCAAATACATACGTTACAAGCAATTTGTGCAGGTTATTGAGACATCCGGATTATCGAATCCTAAATCAGCGTCACATTGTGAATGAGCTAATGGTGAGGCACAGAGCACTACGATTCTCTCTGCCTGTCCGTCTCTCTCTCGTGCTTCAGGTTTCTCGCATTTTACTCACAACTTATACCACGCCAGAAGAAGCAGAAGAAGAAGAAGAAGAAGAACAACAACAACAAGACAAAGAGGAGAAGAGAGACAGAGGGTGAGGAAGAAGAGACAGACAGACAGAGACAGAGAAAATTGCTGAATTTGTATGGCTGTAGAGGTCTTAGGAAAGTCGAGTCGGGCGGTTTTGATGTACCAGCAGCGGACTGGTTAGACTATCTAGAACTGCTGAGTGTTCGGTTTATCGAAGCATTCATTCTCTATAATGTAGTAGCTTGTTCCTAAATTAGGTATTCGGATTCAAGATTTACGGGTATAAATAAAGAAGAAAAAATCTGTACCCAGCTCATCTGGGAGGATAATCCAGACATCCCGATTATTGAAGTCTGGATTATCGAGACGTGACTGTATGTATGTAAGTATGTATGTATATATGGAATTGTGTTTAGGTATATGTGTAGCTTTCCATTCTGTGATTATATATTTTTGTATGTTGTGTTTAATATAAATAAAGAAATATGAGTATAGAGGTATGAGTAGATCTGTATTTTTATACATATTTTAGAATGTTTTTGTATATAATATGCATATATTTATAATTATGTGCAGTCCATGTGTCTGCTTATGTTTCCATTTTAGTGATAAAATGTGTCTGTTCACTGTAAACATGTACACATTAAATGTAGGTATGCATGATAATGTGTAACATATAATATGTTGTTTATATTGGTGAGTGTGTACATACAATCTGTGTACTCGTACACATGATGTATATGATTACACATTTTTATATGATACTGTTAATACTACAATTATACATACCATAATATTTGAAACCTGCTTTTGTAAAGTGCCTAGATCTAGAACGTGTCAGCAACGAGGTATAGCACTATAGAAATGTTCATAAGGAGGAACGTAACATAGAAATCAAAAGCCAAAGAGGAAGAAGGCACAACAGTACAGATACATTTTTTAATGATATATATACATGACAAAATGTTTCTTCATTAACTGTCTGCTTGCTGCAGTAGAATTCCTCTTTATCTATAGAAGTGTTCCAAATTATTATCATCATCATTATTATTAATAACTATTGTTCTTATTCTTCCTTTTATTACTTTTAACATTACTAAAAATTTTGCAAAACAAATTGTGATAATCTTAAAACTGAAAATCAGTGCTGAGCAAAGTCCTGATATTTCTAGCTATAAATATACAAATATATATTATGACATGATGTGGTAGTTTGCAATCGCTTTACCCGTCACCTTTACTTCTGCAGTGTCTGAATGGATTTAACTACCTATTTTGCTGCTGATCTGACAAGAGGACCAGGCAAAAAACTCATGCCTGGGCAGGGGACTGATCCCGAGTCACCTGCTTGGAAGTCAGATGCTCTGCTGAGTGATTGAAGCCTCAATTTCAAAGGGAAAGGAGAAAAAAAATTCACTTCATTAATCACTTACCCAGTTGGGTGGCCTTTTATTGATAATATCACTGGTTCATCCGAAGCATAATACGTTTCTTCCCATTCACAGTATCTCGGACGTTGTTTTGAGGCAGCTTTGTGATTATAATAGAAAATGAAATTTTAAAAAGTTAATACATTATAAAAAGAAAAAAACAATTACATGATAAGGAATGGTCTTGTACAACTTTAGGGTAAAGATAAGAGGCAAGCTCTTCATTACAACTCACAGAGGGTTCTATCATGTATCAAACTCGCCTGTTTCAATCCTGTCCAGTACTCGGTGACAAGAATACCACTGTGTTTATATTATGTGCTAACAGGTTAACAAAAATAAAGTAGTCTTCTAGTTGATATTAGAACGAGCAAGCTCGTCTTCTCAACTTTCTGTTCACTTATGAAAGTATGAACATGCATATTATGTGTTTGGAGTGTGAACACACATAGAAAATATGACAGAGTCATCCAAGCAATACGTTGATATATGAGAAATAGAGGTGGACATGAAAAGTAATGGCAACACCCCCAAAATAAAAGCAGGGTTTAGACGTTGTGAGGATTATTATCAATGTCGGTGATGAATGGCTTTACCCAACTAAGGATTGATTATGATCATGTGTCTTTTCGATACGAACACAAACATATATATATATCTACTACACAGATATGAAAGAAAAACAACATGACAGCATGAATGCTCATCATTTTTTGTAAACACAAAATTTTAATGCATAATAATTAAAATTCTTTCTCTCATTATTGTCATTTATCATCACTAAGGCCTGTGCTCACTTTCACCCTAGGTAGACCTCTCTTCCACTGACATTCAACTGGCTCACTTTTACCCTTTATAGACGTCTCTTCCACTGACATTCAACTGGGCTCACTTTCACCCTTTGTAGACCTCTCTTCCATTGACATTCAACTGTGCTCACTTTCACCCTAGGTAGACCTCTCTTCCACTGACATTCAACTGTGCTCCTTTCACCCTTTGTAGACGTCTCTTCCACTGACATTCAACTGTGCTCACTTTCACCCTTTGTAGACCTCTCTTCAACTGACATTCAACTGTGCTCACTTTCACCCTTTGTAGACCTCTCTTCCACTGACATTCAACTGTGCTCACTTTCACCCTAGGTAGACCTCTCTTCCACTGACATTCAACTGTGCTCCCTTTCACCCTTTGTAGACGTCTCTTCCACTGACATTCAACTGTGCTCACTTTCACCCTTTGTAGACCTCTCTTCAACTGACATTCAACTGTGCTCACTTTCACCCTTTGTAGACCTCTCTTCCACTGACATTCAATTGTGCTCACTTTCACCCTTTGTAGACCTCTCTTCCACTGAAATTCAACTGTGCTCACTTTCACACTTTGTAGACTCTCTTCCACTGACATTCAACTGTGCTCACTTTCACCCTTTGTAGACGTCTCTTCCACTGACATTCAACTGTGCTCACGTTCACACTTTGTAGACCTCTCTTCCACTGACATTCAACTGTGCTCACTTTCACCCTTTGTAGACGTCTCTTCCACTGACATTCAACTGTGCTCACGTTCACACTTTGTAGACCTCTCTTCCACTGACATTCAACTGTGCTCACTTTCACCCTTTGTAGACGTCTTCTTCCACTGACATTCAACTGTGCTCACGTTCACACTTTGTAGACTCTCTTCCACTGACATTCAACTGGGTTCACTTTGACCCTTTGTAGACTCTCTTCCACTGACATTCAACTGGGCTCACTTTGACCCTTTGTAGACCACTCTTCCACTGACATGCAACTGTGCTCACTTTGACCCTTTGTAGCCCTCTCTTCCACTGACATTCAACTGGGCTCACTTTTTACCCTTTGTAGACCTCTCTTCCACTGACATTCAACTGGGCTCACTTTGACCCTTTGTAGACCTCTATTCCACTGACATTCGACTGGGCTCACTTTTACCCTTTATAGACCCTCTTCCACTGACATGCGACTGTGCTCACTTTGACACTTTGTAGCCTCTCTTCCACTGACATTCATTCAACACACAACGTAGCATAGAGTATGTTCAATTAAGTTTGGAAAGATCAATCAATATAAAAGTAAAAGAAATTTTGATCGGTAAATACACATTTGCATATAAACATCTGTACAGATTTGCTTAGCCTACCTTCATTTTCATCTCGATTCTGTGCTGATGACCACATCAATAAAGAAACAAAGAAAAACGCTATAAGCAGTTGCATCATGAATTTTTTGGGGACTGTTTTGCCCTTCCCTTTCTTGTTCTTTGGACGATCAAACAACAATAGAACAATGTGTGACCTCTCACATGATCTGTTGGGTCACTTGTTGAGTTACTTGTTCACTCTCAAGTAATTGGCAGCTGAAAGCAACAATGAAAACACTGTTGTAGAACACCTTTCAATGAACAAAAGTCTATGCTACTTGAAAATTGAAAGAAACTTGAATCTGGACAACTGAATTTAATTCTAATATAAATGTATACATTTTCCCAGGCAATGGACACCTGTACAGGGATAAGATAATCCCGCCCTCCACGAGTCTCCTGCTGCCTTGCAGGCAGGTCTTGGCTGACCAAAGGCTAAGGGAGTAAAACCTGAAAGAAAACAACCTGCTGCCTTGCAGGCCGGTCTTGACTGACCAAAGGCTAAGGGAGTTAACCCCGACAGAAGATAACAAACAAGGCAAGGTAGGGGGCCTCAAGGTGGCAGGCCCACCATCTAACTAGGGTACAGTGGGCTAGTCTCCTGCTTATCCAAAACCAAACAGATTCAGACAAAAAATAAATACATGTATAATATAACTGGCTTGATCTTCCGAAGACGAACTTGGAAACGAATACAGACTGTGATTTTCCTAACATGGAACGTTAGGGCGTTGAAGAAATGGAAAATTCAAAGTAGATATTTTGGCCATTACAGAAAAGAACAGAAAATGTAGGATCGAATCATATTTTAATCTTCTCAGGAGTAGATGTCAAAGATAGAGCTAGAGCAGGAGTAGGCCTCCTAGTGCATAAAAGACATGAAAAGCTACTAGAAAGCTTGAAATTTATAAGCCCATGGCTATTAGAGGTAAATATTAAACCAAAAGGACAAGAAATTAAATTATTAATAGCTTATGGACCAAACGAACACGCAACTAAAGAAGAAAAGATATATTCAAAAGATTTACAAATAGCTGCAGAGAATCTTAAACAGAAACAGGAACTAATGCTTTTAGGAAATTTAATGCTAGAGTACGCAACAATGTAGAAACATCAGGAGGAGTAATAGGTAAAGAAGGAGAGACAACAACTTCTCCAAATGGAGAGAGACTAATAGATTTTTGCCTAAAGAATAACATGAAAATAGCCAACACCTTTTTCCTCATAAAGATATCTACAAATATACAAGAGTAAATGAAGACAGGTTGTAAAAGTCAATGATAGACTACATTATAGTTTGCAGCTCCCTTTTTTACAGTACATTGGATGCAAGAGTAAACAGAGCAGCAGAAGTATTTAGTGATCATCACTTAGTGATTGCCAAAATGACTGAAAAAAACAAACAGAAAAGGAAAGAGAAGAAAGCTACTAAACTCAGAATAGAGGAACTAAATAAACCGGTAGTAAAACAGGTGTATACCAATCTAGAATAAAAAGATTTATCAGTGAAAGACAGATGGATCTGAATGATAGCACAATAGAAGAAAAATGGCAAATGTATAAAGAAACGTTCCTTAGTTGTACTGAAGAGGTCTGTGGTAGGAAACAAATTAAAGGAGATAGGAAAAGAACAGCATGGTAGAATGAGAACATCAAGACTAAGATCAAAGAAAAGAAGGTTGCCTGGAAAAAATACTTGCAAACAAAGAGACCAGAGGATAGGATAGATTATGTGAATAAAAGAATTATCGCCAAAGAGGAGTTAGGAAAGCAAAACAGGAACAATGGGGAAGAGTTTGGACAAAGACTTCAAGAAACTATCAAGGAAATCAAAAGCTGTTTTGGGGGGCAATGAAGAGCATGAGAAAGACCAAAGCATGCCCAATACGACAAATTAAGAATGCCACAGGAGAAATAATGAAAGAAGACAGCCAAATCATGGAAAATGCATTTTCACCAATTACATAATCCCTCCAGAACGTACAAAACAAGAAGTAAAGATCAATTAGTAAGAGTAACAAGTAATCCAGAGGAGACAACTGAAGATGTAGATATATCAATGGAAGAAATCCAAACAGCTATAAGAAAACTGAAATTAGGAAAAGTCCCAGGAGCAGATTAAGTTTATCCAGAAATGATTAAAAACCAAGGGAGAGAGGTAGACAAACTGCTACATAAAATATGCCAAAAACATGGAAGTCCAAACAGGTGCCAGACGACTAGAAAAAAGGGAACGGTAGTACCAATACATGATGTATAAGAAAGGATCAACTATGGAATGCTCAAACTATAGAGGGATATCACTTCTTGGTGTTCCAGGAAAAGTATATGCCAGTATACTGGAAATGAGACTAAGGAAAAGAGTAGAGGATCAGATTGAAAAGCATCAGAGTGGATTGAGACCAGGAACAAGTGTACAAGACCACATATTTAAAATACGACAAATAATAGAAAAATTCCTCGAGAGAAACATTGACTTGCACCTGTGTTTTATTGACTTAGAAAAGGCATTTGACACAAAATGTACAGCAAAATTTAATAGAAGCCATTAAAAGTTTTTACAATAAACCAAGATGTGCAGTGAGAGTAGCTGGAAACATACCTGCAGAATTTAATGTAGATATAGGAGTAATACTGGGTTGTGTATGTGGAAGCTAACACCAGTAAATGTATCAATGCTTTTATTTGCCGATGATTTAGTTCTGTTTGGAAAATCAGAAAGTGACCTTCAGTTGAATATCAACATTATGAACAATGAACTAAATAAAGAGGAATGAGAGTAAATGCAAAGAAAACCAAAACAATGCTAGTAACTAGGAAGCTAAAACACAAAATCTGAAATTGGGCAGAGAGAATTTAGAACAAGTTCAAAGCTACAATTACATAGGAGTAGTGATTAACTCAAAGGAAAACTAAGAGAAGAAATCAGCCAGAGAATCAAAAAGGCAAATGCAATATATAACCATCTAGGAAAGGCATTTGTAGGTAAGCAAGATTTGTCAACAAAAATCAAAATGGCAGTAAAGTGTACAATACAGTTTATTGTCCTACTCTCCTCTACAGCAGCAAAACTTGGACTTTAGACAGTAGAGAATACAGTAGAGTGCAGGCAGCTGAAATGAAATATCTAAGAAGAGTAGTAGATAAACTAAAAGAGACAAAATCAGAAACACAACTATAAGAGATCAAACCAAAGCAGATGGTATAAAAACTAAGAATACTAAGAAAGAAACAAATCAATTGAGATGGTTTGGGCATGGAAACAGAATGAATGACAATAGAATAGCTAAATCAGTATACAGTGCTGAAACCCACGGTAAAAGACCAAAAGGCAGACCTCGAGGAGAACGTAGGAAGAAGATATAAAAGAGGCATAGAAATTTAACTTTTTTGGAAGGAAATAGAAAATGCTAGGACAGGGCATCCTCGAGAAAGATCATCTCGGGCATCTGAACCCATACACCGAAAGGTAGAATAGGAACTGACAAAGAAAGAAAGAAAGATATATATACATTTTCAGTCATACAGAACAGAAACTAAATAAAAACAAAATTCTAAAACAATGAAGTAACAGAGTAAAATTGTCACGTCAAAGAATGTGTTTTTATAGATTGTAAAATACAATTATTCTTACAACATAGGTATCTCTTCTAAAAATCTGATAAAAAATGCTTCTCTGACAAAACTGAAAAAACACATCGCGCGCGATCACGCTCTCCTCACTTCCCGTTGAGGCCAACTGACCGCAATGTAGGCTAGTCCATCGTGATAGTGATACCCTCTCCTCTCACAAGCCTCCGTGACCAAGTCTGACATGACCGTTGGACACGTGGCTGTGCTGAAGTATGATCATTTTCTCGCCACTCCACAAGGCCTACCCTGCATCTCTGTTCTGTGGTTCCATCTCCTCTCGGCCTAACTCCGGGAACGAGACGAGAGATAAATTCTTACTATCACATTTTCGTAGTTTATCCTGAGGAGAGAGTGGGACATTCTGCATTAATAGAAACAGTGTTCCCATGTCGATATTTGAATATATACTCCTTGTGCCTGCCTTCTTCTTCAAAACAGCTGACCAACACAATTCTTATTTCCTGATGGTGGGGAATAATAATAATAATAATAATAGTTTACCCCTTTACTGGTTCTGTTTCCCAGTTTTATAATCTTCTTGAGGAAAGAGTGTGGAGGGTTCAGGGGGCTTGCCTCCTGCATTAAAACAAACAAAACAAACTTGTCTTTCCAAGTTGTCTTCCCAAGTCAGTCGGCTTTCTATTATAACTCCCGCTTTTGCACTGCCACCGTCTATTTCACCATTGTGCCTATGGTCAGTGGTGCTAAAGTGGGAGTAATAATAGGAAGACAACTTGAAGCCCATCGCTTGCCTGGCCCAAGTCATCTCCCTATTATACTCCCACTTTAGCACCACCGCATTTACTATAGTCAGCAGTGCTAAAGTGGGAGTAATAATAGGGCGACGACTGAAGAACACACGTGAGAGTCAGAGGTCCTTCAAAACACGTCTCGCAGCGCTCTAGCGATCGAGGAGAGTGAGAGTGTGAAAAAGGGCTACCTCCGAGACCATGCCTTCTATCGAGCATAAACCAGGTTTGTAATCGTATCCAAGGTGAAATATTGACGCTACTAAAGTGCAATTATCCTGAAGTATTTATTATCATGACATTATTTTCACATCTATCATCACAATCCCTGATCCCCCCCCCCCCCCCCCCCCCCACAGTCTAATTGATATTTTATATTCTGATACACATCCAATTTCCAATTCATAAATTTTTGGGAACTGTTGACATATTTATGAAAGAATATTAAAATCTCAATCAAAATCTTATATTATCAGTGAATGTGGCAAATCGTGTAAGTCTGAAATTAGTAACACCTATTTTTCGCTTTTTTAACATTAGGAAGTCCATATATGCTTCGTCTAGTTAGGATTCTGTGACACAAGAACTAAAAGAAAAATGCATAATAATTTATATAACCATATGAGCGATCTGTGTGTCCCTATTGGGTCTAGTTTTCTCAAAAACATCCAACATTGGATTAAGAATCTAGGTACGTACACAGTTTGCCACTTTCAATTGGGTTAGTGTGCTTGGGATGTCTAGATCTATATCATTAGTTACAAATTGCTATCATAATGGGGTGTTTACCACTAGTATGATAATAACAAAAAAACTAAAAATAATAGAGCAGTAGTACATAATATTCTACGTGTTCCTATTTTTATAATTTATTAACAAGATTAATATATTAACTATTTTGTTTGTTTGTACTGAATTACATTGATGCACAGTCTCACATTCTATGTGAAAGTATTATAGGATATGTGAAAGTATTATAGGATCTTGTATTGAGGAAATACGGCGACACAAAAATGTCACCACGGCCAATCTCGTACGGTCTAATCAGGAAAACCTGAAACAAGCTAAATGCCCCTGTAGTTTTACATTTTGATCCATATTCATTATAATGTAATTGAGTATATTTGTGAAGTCTCTTTTCAATTTTTCTAACAAATCATTGAATGTCTCAACCCTACACGTTCACATTAATTCTTTTTTTTGTGTCCTATTTTCTTCAACTCGTTCGTCGGACATAAGAACATTTTCATCCAGAACTAGAAACAGATCTAGACATAGGGAGATACAACATAGACATCTCAATTTAATTAATTAGATTCTATGGCAACACAAGATAGTCGGACTTGAGCAATCTAGATTTGAAAAGTTCAAAAGGGTGAAAATGCAAGCACGAATAAGACAAGTAGATCTAGCCTTCTACTGCTCTCCCGGCTGGCACTGGCAAGAATAAGTTGTGAAATGACACAAATAGGATATCAAAGATGCCATAGCAACTATTTTCCCACAATTTTATGATGTACATCAAATTGTATATATCTTTAAAGTCTAGTCATATATTGATGCACATGATCAGATAGATAACATTAAGTGTTTAAGGGGCAAGGTGACACAAGAAAACCTTTTTTCTAATAATGCTTTATAAAATTAGTGTGAAAGGATACCACAAGACTTCACATCTTATTGAGAACTAGGGAAAAATTAGGAACTCTCCAAGCCAGATGCCCAAGCGTTACTTCATTAAATAAACGCCACAGGAACCTCGGACGACGGACCTGTGCGGTTCACATAACATTACGTCACTGGCATTGGACCTAGAATTTTCACAGTTATGCCCCTTGACTGAAAAACATAACTTTTACAAGCTAATTTACTTTCCTCACAGTCCTTTGCTATCTCTTAAAGTCATATATCTGGAATCATCAGGTTCTATGCTTTAACATGGTATATAACACTTGTAAGAAATATAACATATGTACATTTTGACAAAAGAGGGAAATGGGGATGGGTGGACCATTCTGTGAAACCTGTCACAACGATGACTGAGGCAAAATTTTCCAATTTTTCTTAGCTCTGTTGCCATGGCAACTCTAAAAAAAACACCCCTCATCTTGGATTGTTTTGCAAAGTCCATATTTCACGGTCACTATTGGTTTAGTGTGTTTGAAATTTGTACAGGATATATACACTGACCTCTCAATTTTGTCATGTCACTTTTGCAAAACAGCAAATAGAACATATTTTATGAATTTTTCGTTTTATAACGTGAAGATATAGCGAAAATATGCATATTTCATACCAAAATATACAATAGTAATAGTAAATGAAGACAGGTGTGAAAAGTCAATCATAGACTACAAAGCCCAATCTTCCTTTTTTACAGTACATTGGATGCAAGAGTAAACAGAGGAGCAGAAATATTCAATGATCATCATCTAGTGATTGCCAAAATGAGATTACTGACGGAAGAAAACAAACAGAAAAGGAAAGAGAAGAAAGCTACTAAACTCAAAATAGAAGAACTAAATAAACCAATAGTAAAACAGATATATACCAATCTAGGATCAAATGATTATCAGTGAAAGGCAGATGGATCTGAATGATAGCACAATAGAAGAAAAATGGCAAAAGTATAAAGGAACACTCCTCGGTTGTACTGAAGGGGTCTGTGGTAGGAAACAAATTAAAGGAGATAGGAAAAGAGCAGCATGGTGGAATGAGAATGTCAAGACTAAGATCAAAGAAAAGAAGGATGACAGGAAGAAATACTTGCAAATGAAGAGACCAGAGGATAGGATAGATTAGGTGAATAAAAGAACTATCGCCAAAGAGGAAGTGAGGAAAACAAAACAGGAACAATCATACAATGGGAAAAGTTTGAACAAAGATTTCAAGAACGCTATCAAGGAAATCAAAAGCTGTTCTAAAGGGCAATGAAGAGCATGAGAAAGACCAAAGCATGCCCAATACAACAAAGTAAGAATGCCAAAGGAGTAATAATAAAAGAAGACAGCGAAATCATGGAAACGTGGAGAAAGTATTTTCACCAATTACATAATCCCTCAAGAATATATGAAACAAGGAATACAGATCAATTAGTAACAGTAATGTAATCCAGAGGAGACAGCTGAAGATGTAGATATATCAATGAAAAAAATCCAAACAGCTATAAGAAAAGCGAAATTAGGAAAAAAAGCCCCAGGAGTAGACTACTACATACAAGCATGGAAGTCAAAACAGCTGTCAGACGACTGGAAAAAGGGAACAGTAGTACCAATACATAAGAAAGGATCACAGAATGCTCAAAATATAGAGGGATATCACTACTTAGCGTACCAGGAAAAGTGTGTGCCAGGATACTGGAAATGAGACTAAGGAAAAGAAAAGAGGATCAGATTGAAGAATATCAGAGTGGATTTAGACCAGGAAAAAGTGTACAAGACTACAGATTTACAATAAGATAAATAATAGAAAAATTCCTTGAGAGAAACATTGACTTGCACCTGTGTTTTATAGGCTTAGAGAAGGCATTTGACACTGTGAGGAGGAACAAACAATGGCATTCCTAAAAGAACACAATGTAGAGCAAAATTTAATAGAAACCATTTAAAGTTTTCATAAACCAACATGTGCAGTGAGTAGAAACATAGCAGAATTTGATGTGTAAAAAATCCACGTCCTCTTTTGTTTATCACATTTATGGATTCAGTCACAAAGGCATCCTCAAAAATGAAGAAAATGAATGTACAGGGTATGTTGGAAGCTCAAACCAGTAAATGTAGCAATTCTTTCATCTAGAATGTTGAATCGTGAATCGTTCCCATCCACCATATTAATCTGTAATTTGTAAAATCCACAGTCAGGGATGGTGATACTATAGTGTGTGCCCGACTATGGGAATCCTTTCATAGATCTAAATTCTAGACCTAGATAAAATATTAAAAATCTAGGAGTATGACTAGATCTAGATCTAGTATGAGACATTATGGTGAATCATAGGAAGAAAAATCGGAAACCACCATGGACCATACTTACAACGATAAGACAACATGATAACAAAATAAATCAGCTACAGCCAGAGAAGAAGACAAAAAAGGAGAAGAGGGGATGGATGGGGATGGAGAAGCAGGAGAAGAACAAGAAAAAGAATAAGACGACGAGATCGACGAATAAAATAGTATATCTCCAGAGTGTGTTATATCTTACCCACGAAATCGTGGGAACTTCACTAACCTACATCTAGACACTAGACTTGAATCTAGTATTCAATATAATGTTTGCATCGAAATCACACTAGATTTCTTCTAGATCTAGATCTACACTCCTGATACGATAAAACTAAACGGCTTTAAATCATGTCAAGGAATAATTCTAGATCTAAGTATACTTTACATTAGATCTAGATCTAGATGTATTAGTCCAGATAGAATAATAGCTGTTATTGTATTCCGTTTTGGGTATTAGATCTAGATATATATTATCTAAATATTATCTAGATCTTCTATATTTAGCATAACCATACAATAATCTACCTTGTCATGTCACGAACGTCACTGGCAACACCTGACACTTACCCGACCCGTGTGCAGTATCCGTGTTTGGACCATTATCAATAACAAGTAACAAGGTGTGTTCTTTTGGTATCGATAACCTGAAATAAACCTACCTGTGGTACTGTGAAGCATTCTGTAGGCGTTCATGTCCGCCTTATAAACATGCTGTGTTCTCATTTTCTATAATTTTGATTGGTGGAAAACGTGAAGACTGCACAAGGAAGGAAAAGCAATAGTCCTAAAACATCAAAATGCGAGGATGCCTTCACAGCGGTGGCTGACTGAACGCGTTCTTTCACTCAATACTGGATTGGGATTTTTTATAGATCTAGAATATATCTTCTTTTTTTTTTTCTTTTTTTTTTTTTTGCTGTATTTTTGCACCATTGAACTAGCCTACATTGATGAAGTGTAGAATTGTAATGTTGATATGGATCTAGATCTAGATTTCCCGCTCTCCCAAACCATTTTAGTTGAAATAGAATAAAGATTAATTTATCAAAGGGAACAGTCTACATTATGACGTAGATCTATCTAGCTATAATCTATATGTATGTATGTATATATATATATATATATATATATATATATATATATATATATATATATATATATATATATATATATATATATATAAAGAGTAGGCTAGAGGCCGATTTAATCCTGAAAGGTGAAAGTGAACATTTAGTTGCATAATAATATGATAATATGGCAAATGATCATTCAGTCCTTGACTACACTCATAATATATACATTTAGTCTCTTGTTGAGTTATCTCTCACTCTCTCTCTCTCTCTCTCTCTCTCTCTCTCTCTCTCTCTCTCTCTCTCTCTCTCTCTCTCTCTCTCTCTTCTCTCTCTCTCCCTCTCTCTCTCTCTTCTCTCTCTCTCTCTCTCTCTCTCTCTCTTTCCTCTCTCTTCTCTCTCTCTTCCTCTCTCTCTCTCTCTCTCTCTCTCTATCTCTCTTTCTCTTCCTCTTCTCTCTCTCTCTCTCTCTTTCTCTCTCTTTCTCTCTCTCTTTCTCTCTCTCTCTCTCTCTCTCTCTCTCTCTCTCTCTCTCTCTCTCTCTCTCTCTCTCTCTCTCTCTCTCTCTCTCTCTCTCTCTCTCTCTCTCTCTCTCTCTCTCTCTCTCTCTCTCTCTCTCTAGTATGTCGATTTTGTTTCAATACAGAACAGGACAGTTGAAATCGGATGCCATTCCCACAAAGCATTACGCACACTCAACCAGAGAAACAGGGACAGAGAACATCATAGGAAATTGAGGAAGACAGAGAGGTGGGATTGTTGAATAGAAACTCAGCACTTAGAAAATACCTCAATAGGCTAAGTAAAATGACTAGATCTAGTAGTAGGTACCACAAGCCATTTTTTTTCCTTTTAGAATGCTGAGAGAGTAAATCCAGTGATATATTCAGATAGACATTGGAAAGACATGAACATCAAACTTTATTTCAACAGAATTGAACAATAAATAACCGAGATAATATGAAGTTTTGAAGTTTTATTCGGACTTCTGAATAATTTCGCCATTTTTTAAAATGTATTTTCGACCATTTTCGGCAATAAAATGAAATATTGTAAATAATCATCTTTTATATCTACACAACTTTGGATCCAAGAGATATGAAGGAAAACACAATGTGAGGAATATTGAGAGAGATATAGCATAGTAGTAAAGTTGAAAGAAAATTTCAAAACTTATAACAAATTTGGAAGATTCCCATTGAAAACTGTTCAGAATGCCATTTTTGCAAATTCATAAAACTTTTATATATATCAAATGACAGGCGTAAAACTCTGTACATCACTTAAATTCCCTATGTACCCTATGCCTTATTTTGTTGGCAGCCATTCTTTGAAAAAAGTGTTTATCATATAATGGATGAGGTTACAAAATCAAAATCGGCGACTTTGAAAAAAATCAGCGGAACTATGAAAAACCTGTAAAAGTTGAATGAAATAACTATTTAAGCTACAAAGTCATGTCATATCAAATTAAAGGGCATTCTGAGCTCTATGCAATGAAATAATTGATTAAGCATATATGTTACACAAAATTTAGTAGGGTCATTAAAACAAAGGAGGTATGGATAAAAAGTTTTTTTGCGGAAAGCCCAACAATGCTTCCATAAGTCGAGCATCATTGAAGCAATTACAATAAATCACATATCAAATTAAAGGGAATTATGTGTTCTAACGGTTTATTCAATGGAATAAATTAACTAAGCATATATGTTACACAAAATTCAGTGAGGTCATTAAAACGTATGAGGAATGGGTAAAAATCATATATAGAAAGTGCAAAATATGATAACCAATGCTTCCGTAAATTGAACATCATTGAAGCAACTACAACACATCATATATCAAATTTAAGAGGATTCTTGTCTGTATTCAATTAAATACATTAATTTTAAGCATATTCTTTGGCAAAATCCACAGATCAATTAAAAAAAGAAATGCAAAATCTGAGCACAAATGCTTGTAGCCCCCTATTGTATTTTTTTTTTTCATCAAACCAACTACATGTACAACCTTTCATGTAGGCCTATATCAAATTAAACTAAATCTCAGCTCACATATATATATATATATATATATAATATATATATATATATATATATATATATATATATATATATATATATATATATATATATATATATATATATATATATATATATATATATATATATATATATATATATATATATATATAATGTATACCATATTTCAACTTGAAATGAAACATTAGCTCTTCTCAATGTCATCAAATGAAATAAAATTTTGGCAACATTATAAAAATCAAAGTTAATTTCATTATTGCCTGATGTGCAGAAGGAGACGATTGGACAGGTATTTAATATTTCTAGTAATTCAAATGTTCTCCCCACGACAAAGCTTTGGATAACGAATCTGATTCCACAGCTTTTCAAGAGCGCCTTTGCCTGACATAATTTTATTCAACTCTTCCTTTGTGGTAATGATCCCACCATCATGAATCACTGCATCCATCACATCAGATTTTTTTTTTTAGCAATAGTCAGGCATTTTCTATCCTTTAGTTACTTATTTTATTTGAGTTTCTCTCTTTCTCTTCTCCATAATCCTCTGTTGTGCGGGTGTTTATTTTTCTCGAAATCCATAGGAATCCCTAGGAATTCCTAAGAATCACTACTTTTTCTGTATTCTGGTCCATATTTAATAGCCTTTTCTATAAGCTTTTTTGCAATTTCTTTGCTCCTTCTCTTCATCCACCGACCTTATTTTGTTTCAAGATATTCCCAGTGGTGTGTAGATGAAGTAAAGCATTCCTGCTTCTGTTCATTCTATAATCGAGATCATCAAAAGCCTCTCTCCTATGATGTTTGTCAGTGGACAAGTACTGAGAATTAGAATGCTTCGAACATTTTTATCAATAACTCATCCAAACACACCTCTTCCAAAAATCACATAATTGACGTTCAAAAGGAAGAGTGCACTTCTGTACAACTTTCTTTAGAAATGCATTTAGAGTCAGCATATCACAGGTGTTATTGTTAAAGAACTCGGTGATCACTGCCTTTATCAAAGGTGGTGATTGGAAATCTTCAAAACTGATGACGCTGATAAAACATTGAATGATTCACAGCTCCACGCTTCTAATGCACGCTTCATTTGCTTTACGTAGAAAGGAAATTCAGCATATGATTTATCACTGTTTATAAGTTTCCAATATGGTTCAGTAAAATAAATGTGGAAGAATGAAATGGCACCAATGGTTGAAAGGATCAGAGGATCTTTGAGATCTGCCAAAATGCTTTGAAGCTTCAAGTTTGAGTGAGATACGCATTCACTCAAAAACGAAATTATGTCTTCAAGATGAACTATTACTGCTGAAGCATTCTGGAAAACACTAGCTCTAGCGATTAGCTCTGAAATTGTTGAAGTAAGAACGTTTGCCCAATGTCTGGCAAAAGGCCAACCACTCCTATCGGCATCCGTTCTTCTCATCGCCCCTCGGTCCCAAGACATCTGCTGCTGCCCGTAACACTCTAAATGCCGCAGTTTCTGACGATAATGCAAATCTTGCAAAAGAATGCTGGGAATCCCTTCCTAATCTGAGTCCTTGGTCTTTAGCAAACATTTCCTGAACTTTTACAGCGTTCTCCACTGCAGTCACAAACCCAAGAAGGAAATGGGCATTGCAGAAGAGGAAGAGTGTAGAGGAATCTTGATCATCCAATAGGGTGTCCTTATATTCTCTCATCAAAGCATTTCATTACTACCGCACGATCTGAAAGGAGGCACTTTTCATTTTTCGTATAATGTCCAAAGAATAAATGGAACATCATTCTTTAAAAATCCAAACACATTTTTCCAGCAAAGTCTCTGAGTTACCACTCACAATTTCAGAAAATCCAAGAGAAACAGTCTTTTCCATTACTGAGTTAGGCGGGTTCGATCCCCATTGTAGCCAGGATTTCGTTCTGTTTATTCCTTGCATTTGTCTTGTCTTTGTTCCTATGTGGCTTTCATATTATCTTATGTCTTACTTTCACTACTACTACTACTACTACTACTACTACTACTACTACTACTACTACTACTACTACTACTACTATTATTACTACTACTACTACTACTTAGTAGTAGTAGTAGTAGTAGTAGTTGTAATAGTATAGTATTAGTAATAGTTAGTATTGTGTTGGTGGTAGTAATAGTAGTAATAGTATAGTATTAGTAGTAGTTGTATAGTAGTAGCAGTATAGTAGTAGTAGTAGTAGTAGTAGTAGTAGTACATGTGGTAGTAGTAGTAGTAGTAGTAGTAGTAGTGGTAGTAGTAGTAGGTGATGGTGGTGTAGTAGTAGTAGTAGTAGTAGTAGTAGTAGTGGTAGTAGTAGTAGTAGTAGTAGTAGTAGTAGTAGTAGTAGTAGTAGTAGTAGTAGTAGTAGTAGTAGTAGTAGTAGTAGTAGTAGTAGTAGTAGTAGTAGTAATAATACATATTTTCTTTGTCTTATTATTTAACAAGCATGTTACACCCCGAGTGATACCAAGTACGATTATTAGATCGAGTCAGAATTTAATACTGAGTGTGTGAACAGTACTATTATTATTCCAACTTTTTAAAATTATAAAACATGTTCAATATGGCGGCTTAGATGAATGAAAACTCTACTCAAAGACGGGGGAACAATGACATTTTCAATAATTAAACGTCACTTCTGCTAAAACAATTCCTCACATGAAAACGATTTTGGGATCATTTAGAACCTTCATTACATGGTTACTCTTAGTGGTCTGGCAACTGAACTTTGGCCAACAAAGAACGAACAATTTCTAATAAAATTATACAAGCATGTTATACCGTGGGGTGATGACAAGTACTATTATTATATATTGAATTAGTATTCGATACTGAGGAGATTACGCAGGTAATCGTGAACGGTTGGCTTACTATTCCAACTTTTGAATTATAAAACCTATTCAAAATGGCGGGCTAACTACATATGAATATGATGCTCACAAAGACAATGGAGTTTACAATAATTCATCGTCAATTTTGGCAGAACATTTTTTCTAAAACAAAAACAATATGGGGATGATTTAAAGTCTATATGCAGAATATGGTTACTCTTAGTGGCCTATCAACAGAGCATTTGGGGAACAAAGAGAGTCCATAGATGCTATCTTACACTATCCTTATAATAATGATTTATACCATGCTTCTGTGATAATTAAAGATCCGACGAATGTAATAATATAATTGTTTTCATCTTTTCAAATGTATTTTAAACACGATAGTAACCCACTAGTCACTGTAAAGATACGCTCTGACCTTTATGATTAGAGTCTCGGTTAATAACATAAAAGTAAACTGAATTTTAAGAGTGGCTAAAACGTACAACACCATTCAAACAAGACCATGTATGCACAGAGAGAGAGAGAGAGAGAGAGAGAGAGAGAGAGAGAGAGAGAGAGAGAGAGAGAGAGAGAGAGAGAGAGAGAGAGAGAGAGAGAGAGAGAGAGAGAGAGAGAGAGAGAGAGAGAGAGAGAGAGAGCGAGCGAGAGAGAGAGAGAGAGAGAGAGAGAGAGAGAGAGAGAGAGAGAGAGAGAGAGAGAGAGAGAGAGAGAGAGAGAGGGAGGGAGAGAGAGAGAGAGAGAGAGAGAGAGAGAGAGAGAGAGAGAGAGAGAGAGAGAGAGAGAGAGAGAGAGAGAGAGAGAGAGAGAGAGAGAGAGAGAGAGAGGAGAGAGAGACAGTTTATCGTAATAAAAACTTTTTATAGCGTCTATTAAATTTTGCTCTACATTATCTTCTTTTAAAGAATGCCATAGTTCATCCCTCCTCACGGTGTAAATGCCTTTTCTTAGTCAATAAAACAGAGGTGCAATTCAATGTTTCTTTCATGGACAGTTTGTATCATTTGTCTTATTGTAAAATGGGGTTTTGTGCACTGGTAGTGGTATAATAATAATAATAATAATAATAATAATAATAATAATAATAATAATAATAATAATAATAATAATAATAATAATAATAATAATAATAATAATAATAATAATAATTTTAATAATGATGATAATAATAAGATGATAATAATAATAATAATAATATAATGATAATAATAATAATAATAATAATAATAATAATAATAATAATAATAATAATAATAATAATAATAATAATAATAATAATAACAATAATAATAATAATAAGAATAATAATTATAATAATAATAATAATAATAATAATAATAATAATAATAATAATAATAATAATAATAATAATAATAATAATAAAAAATAATAATAATAATAATAATAATAATAATAACAATAATAATAATAATAATAATAATAATAATAATAATAATAATAATAATAATAATAATAATAATAATAATAATAATAATAATAATAATAATAATAATACTTTATTCATCCAAAGAAGGAAATTACATTTTGTTCCTCATAAGGAAGTTTACAAATCATAATACATAGATCTATTCATTATTAAAATTGCTAAACATCAATGCATTTAATATAATAAGAGTATTCGTATGACAAATGCATCACGGAAATGCATAAGATATACAACATCATTAGAGCCCTCCCACAGCCCCCCCCACACACACACAACCAACCCCTCATACACGCCCTATTTCAAAGCACTTTCATCCATGTTCACCCCCCCCAAATACATCACAGAAATGCGTAGGATATACAACCATATTATTTGATCCCCCACCCATTCCCATCACACAACACTACCCAACCGACCCCTAAGCACACCCACGCCTTCGATCAAAGCTCATTCATCCATTTCCACCCCCCCACCACATCCATTTGTTTTGATAAATACATCACAGAAATGTGCAGGATACACAACCTCATTCGACCCCCTACACACACACAATACATCTCAACCGACCCCCATACATGCGCCTTCGGACAAAGCTAATTCATCCATGCCCAACCCCACCTCCATTTGTGTTGATAAAAACATCACAGAAATGTGCAGGATACACAACCTCATTCGACCCCCCCCCCACACACACACACACACATACTACATCCCAACCAACCCCGCATACACGCCCTCGGTCAAAGCTCATTCATCCACGTCCAACCCCCACGTCCATTTGTTTTGTTAAAAATCTTGACTGCTGACGGAATGAATGATTTCAGGTATCTGTTTGTGTTGGCCCCTGGGACTTTGAACCTACCACTTCTAATTATTTTTAGACAGACAATGTCTGCACGAAGTGGATACGTTTTGTCATCAGTGATGTCAGTCAGTTTTTTTGTTATACGTCGTTCATAAACTGTGTCAAATGAGTCCTGTGTGTTCCAAGTCTCCTCTATTAAATTTAGTTGTGTTCCCACCCCAACTAGGAAGCCCAAAGGTCAACACCGAACATAAAACTGACGAACAGAACATTAATTTGTAAAAGGTGTGTATCGACATGAAACGATCTCAGTTTTCTCATGCAATAAAGCCGTGTGTTCGCTTTTTTCATGATGTTGTCTGTGTTCTCGGTCCAATTCAATGTGTTATCAATTATTATTCCTAAATACTTGAAGCTCTGAATCGGCTATATATGAATCGGCTTGGATGTTCTTCAATTTGATCCTCTACTTCCCTCCCTCCCCCTTTCTCAGTCTCATTTCTATTATCCTGGCTTACATTTTTCATGGCACCGTACGCTAAATAGTGACATCTCTCCATAATTTGGTCTTTCCACAGTTGATCCTTTCTTGTGTGTTGGTACAATCGTTCCCCTTTTCCAGTCATCCACGTTTGTTGTAGGTGTGGTTTGTCTGCCTCTCCCTTGAGTTAAAAAAAATAATTTCTGGATGAACTTGATCTGCTCCTTGGGCCTTTCCTAGTTTAACTGTTCGAATATCTGTCTGGATTCATTCCTTCGAGATGTCTACACCTTCAGCTGTCTCATCTTGATTACTTATTCTTACTAGTTGACCTGCACTCCTTGTTTCGTGTGTTTTAGAGGGATTCTGTAATTGCTCAAATATTTTCTCCATGTTCCCATGATATCGCTGTCTGCCTTCATTTCTTCACCGTTGGCACCCTTCATTTGTCTAATCGGACCTGCTTTGGTCTTTCTCATGCTCTCATTGCTCCCCAGAGCAGCAGTTGATTTCCTTGATAGCTTTCTTGAAGTCTTTGTCTAAACCCTTTCCACTGTTTATATTTTGCTTTCCTCACTTCCTATTTGGCGATAGTTCTTTTACTCACAAAATATCTATCCTCTGGCTTCTTCATGTGCAAGTATTTCTTCCATCCAGGCTTCCTTCTTTTCTTTGATCTTAGCTTTGACATTCTCATTCCACTATGCAGTTCTTTTCATTTATCCTTTAACTTGTTTCCCACTACAAACCTCTTCAGCACAAGTTTTTACAGTTGCCAAATTCATTCTAATCTATTGTGCTATCATTCAAACTATTCTGCCTGTCGCTTGTAAGACGTTTTTTAAAATTATAATCCTAGATTGGTATAATCTGTTTTACTTCTGGTTTATTTAGGTCTTCTATTTTGAGTTTACTAGCTTTCTTTTCTATCTTTTTCTGTTTGTTTTGCCCAGTCACTAATCTCATTTTTGCAGTCATTGGGTGATGAAAACTAAATATTTCAGCTCCTCTGTTAAGTCTTGCACCCACTGTACTGTAAAAATGGAACTGCGAACTATTATATATTATGTACGGTACTCTATGATTGACGTTGCCTCTCTGTTTTAATTTACTCTTGTATATTGATTTTGTTTGAATCTGTGTGTGGAAAAAAGATGTTGGCTATTTTTATGTTATTCTTTAGGCAAAAATCTGTAAGTCGTTCTCCATTTGGAAAAGTTGTTGTCTCTTCTTCTTTACCTGTTACTCCGCCTGATTTTGCTACATTGCTGCCTACTCTTGCGTTTAAATATCCTAAACCATTAATCCCTGTTTGGGTTTGAGATTCTCTACAGCTAATTGTAAATTGATTTCAAAGATATCATTTGATCTGTGTGTGGAAGAAAGGTGTTGGCTATTTTTATCTTATTCTTTAGTCAAAACTCTGTAAGTTGTTCTCCATTTGGAAAAGTTGTTGTCTCTCCTTCTTTACGTATTACTCCGCCTGATTTTGCTACAATCAAAACCCACCTACAGAGCAACATATTGTAATTTTCTGTCGGGATCCACTCTGCCTGCAAAGCAGCAGGAGACTCATGGAGGGTGGGGCCGCCTTGTCCCCCGTACAGGTACAAGCATCTGCCTACTTCCCGGGTCGACTTTTTGAGTTACGTATTATTTCATTGTTCGCTTCAGGACCAGTGATATTCAATATTCGTGTATTTGCGCACAATCCCAAAATCGCAGTGAAAGTGACTAACCTACTGTTTTCAAACCAACCAAGTGTGATGATTCATAAAATTAAGTAGTATCGACGGCCGAGCAGTACGGCCGAGTGGTTAGGCTGCCGGACTAGGGATCATGAGATCCCGAGTTTGGATCCTAGCAAAACCAGGTATGATGTTGTGTTCCTTGGAAAAGACATTTAACACATTTTCCCCACTCTACCCAGGTGATAAATGGGTACATGCACTAGCTTGGGAGTAAAAACCAGCGTCAGACTAGCGTCCTGGCCAGAAAGTGATTATTGTTACCTTTTTCGCTTCAGGGCTATAGAAGCCGGGATCCGATAAGCTCCGGCTCTATGGGCCTTGAAATAACTTACTATGGTCTTAAAAAGAAAGACAAAATGATACCCCCAAAAAAAAACCCAACAACAACAACAACAAAATCAAACAACAAAACAAAACAGCCAAAAACAAAACCAACAAGAAAAAACCAAAACAAAAACAACAACCGTCCCCATCAAAACGCTCCCAAAAGAACCAACAGCATAGAGTCAAACATAACACTCACAAAAATACAGCAACCCCGAACATGTGCGAGGCGCACATTCACGAATATGCCGTACTTCGTTGAGTCCCCATTGGTGCTTGCATCAAGTTGAGCATATTCTAGACATCTCGCTGCTGAGGGGCCCTGTTGCCCACACGGGGAGGGGGGGGGGGGGTATTCGTCAATATTATAATATAATTTTTATGATTTAGTATGGCGCTCGTGACAATTATTATGAAAGGCATTAGTTTAGATCAGGTCAGTTTAAAGTTGAGTAACAATGAATTTTTATATAATCAACGATGATAACATACGTCCACACTGAAGAAAACTTCCTGCCAACCCACCCGCGCCCAAATCACATACACTTACGAACAGACCAGTTCCCCGACACACACACACACACACACACACAAATGAGCAACACATACGTGTACCACTCTTTTAATTTTATGAAATCATGTTGCCATGAATCTCGTCCTCTCTCTCTCTCTCTCTCTCTCTCTCTCTCTCTCTCTCTCTCTCTCTCTCTCTCTCTCTCTCTCTCTCTCTCTCTCTCTCTCACCACCCCCCCGAGTCTACGTTGATCTTTAATATTTGACAACACTCGGCAACAGACGTCGCATCGTGTTTCTAAATATAGGGATGAATCATAGTCGACAGGCGTAGGTCCAGCCCCGCCTTGGCCCCATGAAGGAAGTGGGTGGATTATAATACGTACATGTAGGCCTATATGACATTATCGGAATCTATCGTGGGAGTGGGAGGGAAGCGTTACTGTCGAGGGGATTGAATACGCCTTTAAGTATCGATATTAAGGTAAGGCCGATACACATTTTCTTATAAAATTCACAATGACACATAGTAATGTGAAACTAAGAAAACCGAAATAATGCAAAAACAGTATTAAATCGGACCGATCAGCAACACTTGCCGAAAGCATCATCAAAATGTTGCATGAAGATTGTTACCCTCCAACCTGCTATCTTGCAAAATCATGTTTTGATGCCCTTCTCTTTCATGCTCCATTCCTCCCCAGAGAAAAAAAAAGTTGTTACTTCCTAAACATCAAGAATTAATTAAGGAATCACTTTCCCACCAAAATAAGTGCCGAAAACACGTTTGTCACCTCTCTCGAGAAGGAAAATCAAACTAGAATTCAGTCACACAAGTATTTGATTTAGATTTTTTCCTTACCTTATGAACACATTAGACGCACAGCAGCGTTTTATTAAGATAATTTTCGGAGCTTTCTGAAATTTGAAAAAATAAAATAACGTAAATTTATTATGTAGTGTGACGTGTGATTGTCTACATCACAGTTTACCGATGAATGCATGAATACAATACATACGTGTCTTGATTTAATATGATTTAAAAGAAAATGAGGGCATAGGCAATATCATTATTGCTTCAAAAATTTCAATTTGTTGCTAACGCTTAATTTCATGATAGTAACTTTCTTATCATACTCTGCAAACCTTCTTCCATAGGGCTATTCTATTCAAAAATTAATTGTGTGATACAATATTATAACATGTATCAGTGCTGGCTACTGAGTAAAAAGAGAAAACAATGTCGATACACACATTTTTCTACAAAAGAACCATTCTTGAGCAGCTCTTTTTTTGCAGGTTCATAAACAATAAGTAGTTGAATGAAAATAATGAGCTCAATTTTTGCACCTCTCATATCCCCTCCTGAAAATAAAAAAGAATCCTAAACCACCCACAAAACATTATTCGAACGATTGTAATAACAAGCACATTACAGTAAAGTTATACGAAATCCTGGCTACAAAGCGAAATGACAAGATATTTTCTGAGAGCAACACGCTGAGATTTAGCTATGTTGGTTTGGCGAAATATGACAATAAGTGACAACTCCACTAATAAAGACAGAGCAAACACGTGACGTTTCGGGTATAACCTTTCGTCAGACAACAAACGAGAAATATTAGAATCTAGATCTAAGTAATACCTCCGGCATCACACAATGTGATGTCAGAAGAAAAACATAAAGGAGAAAGAAAGAAAGAAAAAGGCAGTGATGTTAAGAAATGTAGCAGTGTGTGGGGGGGGGGTGTGAAAAGAGCGAGAGTGGAAGGTTCAGATCTAGAATGAAATAAAAAATATGAAAATAAGTAAGTAATAAAAGGTGAGAAGGAGATAGAGAGATAGAAATAGAGAGAGAGAGAGAGGGAGAGAGAGAGGGAGAGAGAGGAGAGAGAGAGAGAGAGAGAGAGAGAGAGAGAGAGAGAGAGAGAGAGAGAGAGAGAGAGAGAGAGAGAGAGAGTGAGAGAGAGAGAGAAAAGAAAGAAAACAGGCAGGGGGAAAGAAAGAGGAGAGAGAGAGCTCCTTCGTACTATGTTGGTTTGATACCTAGGTGCCTAATTCGATACCTTTCGCAATGTATTTGCATGTCTACATTTTACGAGAACAGCGGCGTACAGTTTTGGGGTATCCTTGTCCATTTTTGGGCCTGCGTATTTCCTGTTGTATTAAATTCAGCTATTTGATTGCTCAACAAGATTACCGGAAGCACGTGATTTGACGTCATAGGGATTCCTTCTTACTGCGTGAGGGAAATCGGCTCGGTGGCCTCTATTACTCCATCATTTTGTCTGTCTCCTTATTTCCCATATTTTATGATTTCTCAAAGTTTCCTCGATGTGAAAGATGGCAGGAGTTTTCGATCTAGAATTACAAGAAGATGTGGAACAAACGGGGACCTGTCCGATGAAGAAATATTTGAGAAGACCACGAAAGCGGGTGCCAACAGGTTTGAGCCTTTTTTTCTTCTCCTATTAAGCCCTTGATCTATTTCATAGTCAATCTAGACTAGACTTGGCTATGGAAGGAAAATGGCATGAGTGATGCGACATAATTATTAACAAAATATCGTTTTTATGTCAACTGATATATGAAGCGTGGTATTTAATATTTTTCTCACACATTTGTGAAGGAAAATAGAATAGTAATTTGCCATTTAACAGCTTAGAATATATGTAATTTACCGTTTTGTCATCCTATGCTTGTCACAAAGAAAACGAAGTCCGAAGAAAACCGCTTGAATTACAGGGTGAAAATCACAGGCCAAGGCGCATAAGGTGTGGTCTCAGTTTTCAATCCCAGCTTAGTGATTTAATCTATATCTAGGTCTATATCAATTTTAAAGTGACACATTCACATTTATAAAATAAGCACAGTTTTGGAGGTAGAAATCTAGATATCTAATCTTGATTCTGGTCACCCTCATCCAGTGTTTTAAAATTATGTTTTTATAGACATTGCCTGTGATTATTCTCAGCCGGGTGAGAATAAGTGGGGCATTATTCTCAGCCGGTGTATTCTCATACTTCTAGTTTATTTCATTCGGGTTCGATTTTGTTGTTTCGTTTCGTTCCTATTGTCATCCGATTTTTGCCTACTAGACTATCCTGCGGGTTTTTAAGTTTTCTTCCATTGTCTTTCCACCTGAACCTTTGTTGTGGCAAGAAGTGTGCGATCAGTCAGTTGTCCAAACCGCCCGTAAACCCAGTGCGTCGACAGTCGAGCATGCGATATCGCTATTATCAACGTAATTCACCCCTGTCCCTCTATGCATTGTAAATGTAGTACCGTAACATAACAATAACAGACACCAGCTGACAGTTCCATTCAAGCCCTTTCCAACCGTGTATAACTATAACCAATAGGGTTGATTGAAGTTGAAATATTTTTCCTCCGGAAACAATAAAATTGCAACTGATATGATAGTCTGATTCATTGAATTTGGATAGAAATTGTCATCCTGTGCAGTTTGATACCAAATTTGTTTATGACATATAAGTGTAAGGTAATTTTGGACGAAATACTTACTAAGTGGTAGTAGTAGCCTACTACTGTAGGAAGGAGAGGGGGGCCAGCACAATTGACCCAGTTACACATCAATTAATGGAAAGGTCAGTTTCTTCTCTTCAGATCAACCACAATTAGAAGTGAGTTCTACATAGTTCTAGTATTAGTATTATTAATATTATTATAGTATAGTAGTACTAGTAGTAGTAGACCTCCCATGATGTGAGAGAGAGCATGACGCAAAAAAGTGCCTTGAGGGCGAGGCTGGCTCAGTCACCCGTGAAGATGAGTTTTGTACTGATTACTGACTGACCCAATTACTATACTATTAGTATTACTACTACTAGTTACTAGTATTACTAACATATGTATCAGTACTATTAGGTTGTCCAAACCGCCCGTAAACCCGGAGGGGGGGAACAAAAGAACAAAAACAAACCCAGATCAGGCTATACTATTAATAATAGTATTAATTAGATGTCTAATATACTAATAAGGAAAGAAAACGAACATAAACAAAAACATTGAGGACACCATGACGTACATTGTAATTAAAAAAACAAAAGAAAACAACGCACAGGAAACCATGACGTACATTATTGTACGGTAATTAAAAACACTTACCAAAACAAAAACAGCAATAAACATAAATAAAACACCTCCACCTAAATAAGAAGGCACCGCATAAGAAAAAGTCAGGGGCAGTAATGCTAAAATATCATTATACTACTACCGGTAGGTCTCTCTAGATTTAGTCCAGATCTAGCTTAAATTAAAAATAAGTATCTACATAAAAAGTACCTAATATAATATGTTGCCCGGCTGAGAATAATATCCGGTTTATTCTCAGCCCGGGTGAGAATAACGGCAGCCTTTTACTTTTACTATAGTTACAGGCTACTCCTATTATAATGGTGTAGATCTATGGGGAGGAGTAGGCCTACCATACATGGGTATCCCATTTACTTTTAAGCCAGTGAGTAAAATTTTGTGAGAAATAGACTAGATCTAAATACGGCCTAAAAGTCTAAATGCCTAGTACTTGGTAAGCAGATAAAACTGGCATAAATGTCATGACAAAAATGAGGCATTTAGCTCTACTGCCAATCTGTCCCATGATGCATTGCCGAATTTCCAAGATTGGTGGTAAAACTCTCGTGTTGATTCACGTGTTTAGATAGATAACATTTACGCTCCTCACATTTTTAAAGTGTGAAAGTCAGCGGGTACGTCTTCTGCTGTCACTTTACAATGAATGGCACTAGAAAAAACCCCAGCCCCATTTCCATCTTTTGGCAAAATGTACATGTTGTATTTCTTACAAGTGTTAAAGCTTAGAACATGAGGATTCCAGATATAGGACTTAAAGAGATAGCAAAGGACTGTGAGGCGAGTAAATTAGCTTTTAAAAGTCATGTTTTTCAGTCAAGGGGTGTAACTGAAAATTCTAGGTTCAGTGACGCAGTGTTACGCGGAAATGCACAGGTCCGTCAACCGATGTTTCCCTGGCGTTTGTTTTTAGTGACGTAATGCTTGGGCATCTGGTTTGGAGAGATTTCTTACTTTTCCTAGTTCTCAATAAGATGTGAAGTCTTTATTGTGTTTCCCGACGCCTTGGGCGTGGAGTCCACGGCCGGTGCTGTACCATTGATCAGATGACTCGCATGTTCCGGATCATGTTGATGGATGAAAACCTATGCTTTTTTGTAAAATTCTGTGAATGTACGCCTTATACTATCCTTATTACGTGTTACAGGTTTATCGTGTGTGCCATTCTGCTGAAACCGGTACGGTAAATTTCCACGACTAATATAATGAGTGAGGATGCGATACGTATAGGCCGATATTTCAATAGAGAGAGGGAGGGAGAGAAAAAGAGAAGGGGAAAAAGAAAGGCACCAGCAACAAAACCCTCACCGAAAAGAAAGCACTTTTGGAGACAAAACCCCGTACGTGCCCCCCTCTCCGACTATCTACAGTCACATAGAGTGCCCCACTAGATTAACACAAACATGTGTCGTTATCGATCGATAATTGCTTCGCAATACGGGACGGGATGGGAGCGGTGGCTGACAAATCTTGAAGTCTACTTGAACTTGTGCTATTAGTATTTTTTTTTCTCTCTCTCGTTTATATGCGTTTTTAGTAATATTGTATTGCTATGCGAAAGAAGACTGTGCATAGTGGAGATGTAGAGTCACTATCGTTGTAATCGACTTCTAAGCCTCCAGTATTGCCAATTATCTCGTCTTTATTTATTAGAACGTAATAAATCATGAAAGCCTATTGATTGCTGGACTTCTTTACATAAGTTTCACTTACGATAAGCCAAAGTAGGTTTTGCTAATGCAACCGAATCTAACCTGATCAGTCTAACATTCTGCGTGTTCCTATTTTTATAACTTATTGACTGGCGTTTAACAAGTTTAATGTATAAATATATTTTCTTTGTTTGCTCTGAGTTACATTTATACAGTCTCATGTTCTATGGAAAGTATTATAGGACTTCGCATTGAGGAAATAAACAACGCAAAAGAGTTACCATAGCCAATCTGGTGAAGTCTAATTGTGAATACACCTGAAACGAGCTAAACACCTCTCCTCTACTCTAGTTTTAAATTTTGATTCACATTCATAAAAATGTAATTTAGTGTACAGTCTGTTTTCAATTCTTAAATTCTCTAATAAATTATTACATGGCTCAACCTTATAACAAGTTCAAATTTATTCTTTTTGTTCATGTCATATTTTTTTCAACTTCTTCATCTAGATCTAGAACCTTATATGTAAATATATCTAGACACAGGGAGATACAACATATAATAAATATATAATTTATTTACAAGAGTGATATAAAAATCTCAATTATTAATTAGATTTTGATTGCAACACAAGATAGTCGGACTTGAGCAATTTAGATTTCTGAAGTTTCGAAAGGGTGAGAATGCAAGCACTTGAGAATACATAAAGTAAATCTAGCATTCTGCCAACGGTTGAAAAAAATTTCTTTAGTTTTTTTTGAGTGCAATTTACCCCTGGTCCTGGTAGGTGGATCGACTCGTGTACAGATCTCGTGGCTGTTTACAGGGCAGTACAGGCAAAACTAAAAATCCTTTCAAAACCCCCGAGATCACCTTAGTTGTCGATTTCGGTGAAACTAACAAAAAGCTCTCCCGGCTGGCAAGATTAAGTTGCCGAAATGACACGCATAGTATGTCGAATATGCTATAGCCACTATTTTCCCACAGTTTTATGATGTATTATAAAATATCTAAATAAACCTAGTCATATATATGTTGATTCACATGTTTAGATAGATAACATTAAATTGTTAAAGTCAGTACATACTTCTACAATGGATAACACTTGTGAAAAAAGGGCAGCGCAAAAGAGTTACCACCTATCTGGGAAATCACGCAATGCATCATGGGACAGATTGGGAGTATATGTAGGGTGGTTACAATGCATGGCAAATTGTTGATAGGCATAAGTTAGCCATATTAGGGATGGGATTAAATGTAAAATAGAAGAATTTTGTTTTTGTTTTTAATCAATTATGGACAGATTTTATAATAGTTTGGAGAAGACTATACCTGCAGTTGCTTTTTAGACTGGGTATTTAGGGAAAATCTTGGTTTTGAAACGGATATTTAGAGGGGCAATGTTAGAAGAAAATTGGTTTCACTGAGATTGTGAGCATTTAGGTGGTAACTACTGTAACACCTTTCAAACCGACTTTAGATATCGCTGTGTCTGAGTCAATTTTGTAAGTTTTCTTTCATATCATTTTCTCTTTTCAATTTGAGACCTATAATTATGCATTCCAGTACTTTAAAATTGCTGCTTAGCTAATGTACATTCCACCTGCCATCTACTGTGATCGGATTGCCTTTCGGCGGTCAAGGCGAAGTGCATGACTGTAGTTTATAAAATAAACGGTTTTCTGAATGGTCAATTTTTCAGGGTTGAAGATTGAAGATCATAAATCGATCAGAGTCCAGAATTGATCTAATTATATATATCTCCAAACAGAATCAAAATTTGGGAGACTAGAGGAGGGATTCCCAACCTTTGTTATGCCCCGCACCCCTAGAAAACTTTTAGTTTGTTCTTGCACTTCCTTCATAATTAACATCCATATTTCATTAGGTACAATATTATTGAATTGTATTACTGTAATTATTTTCATGTTATGCTCTTATTTTCTGTAAAAAAAAGTGTTCTTATTAACAGAGTAATGTAATAGTATACAGTAGTGATTGCCTAAATGCCAATCTCAGTTAAACCAATTTTTGTATACATGAATTGCCCCTCTAGAGACATGTCCGTTTCATAACCAATATTTTCTCCTAAATGCCTGGTCTCAACATTTTGTCTTTGTGGCAAGTGGTGATCAACCCGTCTGCGTGCTCACCACCTCAGAGCTAAATGATTTTCAGGTGTCCCTATTTCTTGCAATACTTTTTTTGTAAAACTGGTGACTTTTTCTAAAACAAACGATCTGGCTATGAATCTTTATCCTCGTCTGTGCGGTGTCTTAATTTTAATATGAGGATTATGAATCTCGGTGATCAAACCCCCCCCAAATTGTTGCCCTTGACCTGCTTTCCCCTTAATGCCCGTTTTCTCTACTTCCCTAGTACCGGGCATTTAGGTGGTCACTAATATATCACATACTTGGGCTACTGATTCACATTAATACCTCGTTTTCTATAAAAAAGTACTGTACAAAGCTTCCGCTCAGTTTTCTATATTTCACCACGTTGCATTGGGTAACTTAACAAAGGAGTTGCTCTCGCTGTTCAAATGCTCAAACATTTCAATTGATTTATTTCTTTATTAATTTTTTTGTGCTTTATTGCCAAAATCAAGGTTTTGCACCCACTAATGGTAATTGTACGATGGACCTTGGACCTGAGAATAGGCCAATAAACTTAGACCAGGGTTGATTTTTTGCCTCAGAACACATTATGTCATGAACTTCAAAAGAAAGATGTCATTAAGTTTACAAGAATTAATTAGCTGGAACTACATTTGCTTCAATGTGGTCACTGAGAGGGTTAAAGGGTGAAAATAAGAGAACTCTATCTTTCTATCTCTTATGACTTCAATGAGATCGGTCACATCTTAAAAATGTGCCCTTCAATATATAGAATAAAGCAAAAACCCAAATCAAAGCAGACAACTAAATCTTTATAGGCGAACAACAATTGAACACACAAAAAGCGACAAATGAGAATATGAACCATTTTTTCTCTTCAAAACAGGAATATGGCGGAGATGGTCTACCAAAGTAAGTCATAAAACTTAATTTTTTTTAATTAAAAGCTTTAGTACTTTCTTAAAACAGTGCCAAAATAATTTTATTTGATTAAACTTGTAACAGTGTACTTATTTCCTAAGATATGCCTGAGTTGAGGCCTCTTCCTGAAAGTCTAGCACCTTGGCTTATGGTAGTTTTCTTCCATCATTATTGATAAAATGTTCAAGATTTATAGATAGATGGCTAGATAGATAGGATAGATAGATCAGATAAACAGGCAAATCGTTAGATGGATTTGTATTGCTTTGATTGAATGCATTGCTCATTGTTGTTCTGACTGGAATGTGTGTCATCCATGAGTACACCTTTGCAAGCGTGTAGGTATTGAAATATGTGCCATTACTACCTGTTTTTGATTTTATATAATTTGCTGACCATGGCTATACCAAATTTTTCTGTTACGAAGCGAATAAAGGAATATGATTTTATAGCATCTCAGGTTTTATTTTCCTGCATGATGAAACGTTGTAAGTTAGAGAAAGAAAAGATGTGAAGGTTTTTAAAAAGATGTTATTATTATTCCAGTACTATAAAAAAAATGAATCATCTCTTGTCAGGAAGCTAAACTTATATATATTTTCGAGACTCTTAATGAATATTTATTGTATGTATTGATTGTGTAGATTGATTGGCTAACATTTTTATTTTATGAGATTCAAGTGAAAACTGTTGGCAATTATTTTTTTCAGTGAGGAGATCATGGAAACGCTTGAGTTGTCTGCCCAAACGGTGAATCAGGAAATGTCCGGCAGTTGGTCGAGAATGTTTTGAAATCATCAGTTTATTGGGGAAAGGTGGCTACGGAAAGGTAATCATTTTATTTTGGCATAATGAATGACTTTGGAAAATAAAAGCATCATGCTACATGATAATCATACGCAGAGAGATGAACACAGTAATTTCTATAAATTTTCCTTCACTTAAGACAAACAAATGTAAAATTGGACTGTCTCATTATATTTGACAGTTCAACATTCTCAATTTGCGGTGAATTTTAGCCACATTAAATGGGAGGGGGACCTGGATTGACGAGTTTGAAGCCAAAATGTTGACTTTTTGTTCTTTACGTATTCCGGTAGAATGATCATTTATCTACAAGTTTATGGCAGAAAAATGTCCACATGAAGTATGTTTTTTTTTTCTTACAAAATATTTTGTAGGGGAGGGAGGTAGGTAAACACAATCAAAATCTTGACATAAATTACCAACACTGACTGACAAGATGGCACTGAACACCCCTATAGTGGCTGTTAATCGCTAATGTGGCAAAATCAGTTTTACTTGGCTTTCGAGAACACCGCACATTGATTTAGCCCACCGCTGAGTGACAGAAGAGGTGGAGACCAGCGTCGCCCATCAATGTGTATGTAAACACGCACACAATATAGGAAAAGAGGAAAGAAAATATTCAGGTCATTATGATGTCTGTTTTCACAATAGTTCTTATCTAAACCTAGACATAGAATCCTCTTTACATTAGTACCAATGCCAGAGACTGTCGAAAGAGTAAGGAGGCTGCTACAAGACAACCGTCTGAATCGTTTGCTTTGTGTTATTTTCTTTTCATTTCTTTACTTCAATTTTCTTGAAATATAGTTTTTTTCACCCTAAAATTCTATCTCCTCCGTCATTTACAGACCGATTTGTTTAATTTTGGCACACATGTTTCTTTTGTCAGTGTTAATAGAACAACGTCGTTTTAAAAAATATCTTGTAAAGTTTTTGAGAACTTTTTTGTTTTGTAATAAAAATGTCATTTTTTGTATACACAATTTAAAAAAATTCATTAAAAAAATATTCAAAATGTCTATATAAAAACCCCAGACATCACTCTTTAGATATTGAATGGAAAAAACGATCTGCACAGGTTTTGAGTGATTTTATTCATAACCAAGCGAGGAGATAGATTTTGAAAATTGGGTCAAATTCAAGTTGGCGATCATTTCCATGGCAACCAAGAACTTTTTAATGATATAGGATGACTATATTTTGACAATCACTCATATATTATATATACTTAAAGCAAAAGCCCAAACTCGAGAGAAAAAAAACAACCCATTTCAGAAGCAAAGTACATACAGAAAACTTGACTCGGAAATTTGATCTCTTTATATTTTTATATTTTCTTTTTTTTTTTCAATTATATTATATTTCTTGAGAATGTAAGAGAGCTCACATTCATTTTTCTACTCTTTGTATGTTTTTTTTTTTTCTTCTTTCTATTTCTTCCCTCCGCCACCTTGTAGGTCCTTCTGGCTGAAATGAGAGACGAAGCCAAAAACAAGTACGACCCTCCCAGGTTGTATGCTATGAAAGTATTGAAGAAAGTGAGTGTCTTGATTTAGTATCTCATCTTTAGCCTCTTTCTTTGTTTCTGCATCGTTCACCTGACAGGAACATTATTCTAATGCTTTCTCCACTTTGCCCCGGGTGAAAAATAGGTATCAGTGGTTTGTATTTCCACCGTTCATAAAACCACATGCATATTTATAATAAGAGTTCTTTGAAGTTTGATCTGGGACTACTGAAAAATAGACAAATTTGATAATTTTGAAGTTTACAGGTCTGTTAAGTTTGTCTTTTTAGATGTGTGCTTTTCTGTTAGTAAAGTTACTATTGCTGTGGTAAATTTGTTTTTGGCAGTCAAATGCTTAATTTTAAAGTAAAAAAGCTTAAAACTAATGGTAATTGTGGTAAATTTATCATTTAAGTTTAAGCAAGAATGCATTTATTTTTCGTTCTTAGGCCACTATTGCCCGCAACCAAAAAGATACAGCTCATACACGTGCTGAAAGAAACATTCTAGAAGCTGTTAAGGTAAGTTTGGTCACTAATTAAAAGCCTTACAGCCAGTAGTGTTGTGTGTTTTAAACCTCGGTATAATGTATACACATTTATTTTAAAGTCGTTTTTCTTGCTTTTTCTTATTGAAAGATAACATATACTTTTTCTTTTAGACTGATTCACGAATATATTGCTCTGGAGCAGTTTAAAACTTATGTAGGAAAAAAAAAAAAAAAGAAAAAATAGCTTCAAGCAATTCAATCTCAATTAATTCACATTGTTGCCATATACTTTATGTTATCCATATCTTTGGTTCTTTTTCATTAATGTACTTATATTGAATGTGTTGGCTCATTCTTTTCACAGCACCCTTTTATAGTAGATTTGCATTATGCATTCCAAACGGATGGGAAGTTATACCTCATATTGGAGTATTTGCCAGGAGGTGAACTCTTCACACATTTAGAAAGGGAGGGCATATTTCTTGAAGACATGGCCAGGTAAGAATTTAATTGTTAGTGTCAAAAATACAGTGTCCTATAATTAATGCAGGGCTCATAACACTGTACGAACCACTAAAATCTCCTCAGAAAAAAATCCCTCATAAAGTCTCCTAGATTATCCTCCTGTTCTTGAAGAATTTCCTCAATATTTGGTTTGATTTGATTTTACCAGCACCCACACCTTAGGGGAACTCGGAGGCTTTGGTAGGATTTCTTTTATTTAGCTCCGAATGGCCTGTAAAATTAAAATGCCAAAGGATCTTTAATAATGTGCATGGAGTGGTGTGATCTGCACACGGTACCTGCTTTTTATCATACATCTACGATGGGACTAGGTGCTGATCCACCTCCTTGGACCAGTGGTGTAGGTTTTACAACAACAACAAAAAACTTTGAACATTTATTTTCAACCCCCTGAGATTTTGGTTGAAAGGTAGACAGCTTGCCTCTGGACTACCGAGTCCCCCAAGAATTTCCCCATAAAAACTATTGAAACTTCAACTCCCACATGGCCCAATGTTGTATTGGTTTTTGAAACCGCAGTAACATTGTTTCAGTGTGAAAAAAATGTGTACAAACATTTTAAGATGGTTTTTGAAGTAGATAAATGATGGCATCCATTCTCCTAGAAATCCTCTTAAAATTTCCTAAAATTTTAGATATGCTTAGTGCTATGAGCCCTGTGTTAGCATTTGATTCTTATTGAATACGTTGGGGCTGTAGTTTTGAGTGTCTTATCTTGCTTGAATGATAAAGACTCTTTAAGTTTTTTTGTAACTGGAAAAGAATTGCTTTATATCATTTTATCTAAAATAGGATGTGTGAATTTCGTTTCATTTAGAGCTTCAGGAGCTTTCACATTACTTTGTATTCTTCGTTCTGTTAAGAAAAAGGGCTTATACTTGAAAAGGAGAAATTTGTCTCGTCATTGAAGCGATGAAGAAGCATTTACATTTTGATGTCACTCTGAGGGGGAAATTACGTCAGTCATTCAGAATTTTATGGTGGGAGATTTTGATGCACGGGTCTTGTCAAAATGTCCAGGGTATTGGGGATTGTTTTATTTCATTGCATTCACACTTAGCTAATATGATTTCAATACGTCACTCTATTTGCCTTCACCTTTCCTTTTTGTGTAGTTTTTACCTTGGAGAGATATTGTTGGCGATCGAACATCTCCACTCCTTGGGAGTCATTTATAGAGATCTGAAACCTGAAAACGTTCTTCTTGATGCACAAGGTATAAAATATGTATTGTCATCTCAGCCACTCAGCTGTGTTTTTTGTGGACAGAGAGAGAGAGAGAGAGAGAGAAATTTTGATGGACACATTGCACACATGAAAACATACTCGTCTCTAGCATGACACTTTTGCTTTTCTTTGCAGCTTGATTCATCATTTCAAAAATCTCCATGTGGTACCTCTTTTAATGTTTTATTATCTAATTAGAATGTTCCATCTAGTTGTTGCCATTCTAAGTGAAGAGACAATATTTTTATTGCTTTAAAAAAATATTTCATAAGTTGTTTTTAGGGTCTTAAATCAAGCAAACATTTTTTAGATTTAAAAAAAAATTGCAGTTCTCATTGTTAATTAGATTGAGATGGTTTTTTTTTCTTCTTCCAGGTCACATCAAGCTTACCGACTTTGGATTGTGCAAGGAAAGTATTCAATTGGGGGACATTACACACACTTTTTGTGGGACAATTGAATACATGTAAGTAAAAGAAATAATTCTGTTTCTTTTTTCCAATTCAATCACTAAAGGAAAGAAAAAGTTCACTTGGGGGGGGGTCGGTGGGCCTTGCCGGTCGGTCCAACAAATATATTTATATATTTTTTACATGTCTTTCATCCTGTTATTTCCTCTTAATTCACCCTGAGATTATGACATGTTATGTATGGGGTAAATGGCAAACACTGAAACAGACAACTGTATATCTTACCCCCCCCCCCCCCCTCTGTTTTCTGAAAAAGTTGTATATAAACAAACATTTATATAAATATTAATAACGATTTCAGGGCTCCAGAAATAGTCCAGCGTATTGGCCACGGTAAAGCTGTGGACTGGTGGAGTCTTGGTGCTCTGATGTATGACATGCTGACAGGGCAGGTGAGTCCGCTTCGGTGAAAAAAGTATCGTAGAATATGTAGAGGGGGGGGGGGCTGTAAATCCCAAGGCCTGAAATCCTGGATGAGACAAAATTGAAAGAATAAGCTCTGTAAAGAATGGGGCATTTACACACAAGTTGTTGTTATTGTCCTTCGGTCTAATGCAGGTGTTTTTCAATAGTTGTAGTTCCATATAGAATATTCCAGGTATCAGATTTCTCAGGGAGTAGAGTTTTGCATAAGTTTGGCATATGCAATATACACAGGCTCACACACACATACCTTCTTTCACATGTATCCATTCGATAGGCATGAATTCTTGTATTATGTACGAAGGGACACAATACGTTTACATATATATATATATACATTGTGTAACGTAATAAGATACGAATGAGTGTGTGGTTTGAGAATACACACATTCACATAAAGAGAATTTTGTTTACGGAAACATGAGCGTACATCCTACTTTGAAGCAAAATCCACATTTTATTGTATTTTCCTTCCTTTCAACATTTTCTCCCTGAAATAGAGGCGTGCTGAAATGGAAAATTGTTTCCAGTTCAACCATTGATAAGCCATTTGATTTGGGAAGGAAGTTTAGTTATTTCACTATAATCCTTGTCATTATTCTTAAGTCATTGATTGGTTTTCTAGATTTATCCTTTTTAAAGTAACTCATTTATTAATTATATTGTAACTCCCCTAAAACCTTGAAAAAAAAAAGGTAAATTTGATAATTTGAAGTGTTCCATAGAAGGATATAATGAAAAAATTTCTTATGGTAGTGATAAGACATTATCTTTTGGACAAGAAGGTAGTGTGTTTAAGGTCCCCCCCTCAGTTAGTGCCCATTTGCACCTGGGTTAAGCGTGAAATGCATGTTGAATGTCATTCCTAAGGAAAACAATGTCAACCCAAACATAATCAGGATTTGAACCCAGGACCTCACTTACATTCACAAGTATGTCTGCGTAACCAAATTATTATCAGTACCAGTGTAATATGATATGTACATAGTCAACTATTTTTACTGCCACTAGATTTACTTTGTCTGTCTATTGTGTTATACAGCCGTATTTTTCCTTTAAAGAAGATGTGTTTATTTATTACTTATGCTTTGATTTTACATTTCTTTCAGCCTCCCTTTTCAGGAGAGAACAGAAAAAAACCATTGAAAAGGTGAGGAAATTAATATGACTTAATGGATTGATATTTAATTTTATCTCAGTGTCTTGAGTCTTCAAGAAAAAGAATGTAAATAAGGGTTAACTCTGTTTTGCTTGTATAGAAACTCTTAAGTTAACTGCAGACATTCAGAGAGAGTGTGTGAAAGTCCCGGAGATGCTATTCTGAGTTCACAAATCAGCTGTTGCACTTTGTCAGAAAAGGCATTACATGATGGCTTGACATTTTCTGGAATATTGCGGGCTTTTGTGCGAGTTAGAATTAGTTTGCACAGTTAGAGTGCAATTTTTTTTCCTTTGAAAACTTTGGCAACTATGCTTTTATTACTTGTCCTCCATGTTTTTCTCACATAGATCATGAGGGCCAAGTTGAGTCTTCCCCATATCTGACAAATGATGCCAGGAGTCTTCTGAAGAAGGTTTGTCTCCCTTCACTTTGATCTACCGCTATAGTGATTATAAAAGCTCTTATACAATGTGTTAATGGCAATTTTGGTGGGCGCTGGAGACTAGTTTGCGGGATGTGTGGGTCTCTTAATTTTAATTGATTCTGAGGAACTGGGGGATCTCTCCATCTATCTACTTGTATTAATCTATCTATAAACCCCCCCCCCACCCCCCTTTCACACACACACACACACAAGTTAACTTCATGGGCAAAGTGTACTATGGCACCATTTCATTGATATCAATAAGTGACAGAGTTGAAATCTGATCTTAGGATTTGCTGCTTTAACAATGAAAGAGCTGTTGTATTTGAAAATGAGGTCAGAATGGTTGATCTGATATGAAAATAGGTTATCTATGATATTCGAAAATTAGTGTTTATGTGAGGTGGGTATTATTTTTGTCTTTGGTATGTATTAGATATAGTGAGGGAGTGGTGCGCTGCCCATTTTAGTTAATCGTAGGTGTGCTAGACTTACAAAAGCCTATCGCATTTTGGCAAAGTCCAGCTAGCTTTTTTTTGTTATTAGGGAGTAATTAACGTAAATTCGGTTGCATAAAAAAAATCGTAAATTATGATAAATCATGTATTTTGTTGGCGTGCAATTTGTCGGAGACTACTACTTCCCTTCTTCTTCCTTTCCTTCTCATCATCTCCTTCCCTCTCCCTTCTCTCTCTCTCTCTCTCCCTCTCTCTCTCTCTCTCTCTTCTCTCTCTCTCTCTCTCTCTCTCTCTCTCTCTCTCTCTCTCTCTCTCTTTTTTTCTCTCTCTCTTTCTTTCTTTCTTTCTCTCTTTCTCTTTCTTTCTTTCTTTCTCTCTTTCTTTCTTTCTCTTTCTTTCTTCTCTCTTTCTTCTTTCTCTCTTCTCTCTCTTTCTCTCTCTCTCTCTCTCTCTCTCTTTCTCTCTCTCTCTCTCTCTCTCTCTCTCTCTCTCTCTCTCTCCCCTCTCTCTCTCTCTCTCTCTCCCCCTCTCTCTCTCTCTCTCTCTCTCTCTCTCTCTCTCTCTCTCTCTCTCTCTCTCTCTCTCTCTCTCTCTCTCTCTCTCTCTCTCTCTCTCATTTTGACTCAAGCATATACATACACATATATATACACACACACACATTCAGTGTTTGTGTTGCCCAATACTTTTATATGATTTTAGAAATAAACAAATGAAGGAAGACAAGAAAGTGAGCATAAACAATTATAGTAGGGCTTACAGAGAGAAGCGGCTTTGAAAGAGAACATATACCATATATATGCATTGTTTTGTAAAACAAAAAACATTTCTTCTGTTTCCAGCTTCTGAAGAAAAACCCAAATGACCGCTTGGGAAGTGGTTCGGATGATGCTAACCCCATTAAAGTAAGACTTTAGGACAAAAATTGTTTTTCTCTGATTTACTGACTGATTAATGTGGCATGCATGAGTTTTGTATCTTAAACGGGTGTATAATTAATAAATTACGCATATTAATTTCTTGTAAAGCATTCTTTGACCTTTGTAAATAGGCTAATGAGGCTATGTGAGCAAAACACATTAAGCATTTTTTGTACAAAAAACCCCCAGTCTTTTCAAAGATGTCTTGTAAACCTTTATTACATGTCTTTCAACCTTGTATTTAAATCATATATGAATATTAGATGACTGTCTATCACTTTATTTTAAAAAAACCCCTTGAAAGAATTGGAGATAGGAGTCCCAACTTTCCTCATGAAACACAAAAAATCTGAACACAAACTTGACTAAACATCATTCTCAGTGATAGAAAGTAAAATGTGTGAAATTACCGTATTATGTTGTTATTACCCTAGCCTTTCCATGTTTGACTTACTCATGATGATAAGGATGAATTGTAACGCTATTGTTTTCTTTTTCTCCTCAGGCTCATTATTTCTTTCGTCACCTCAACTGGGACGATCTGCTCAACAAACGTATTGAGCCACCAATAAAGATTGGTGTCGTGAGTTTCTTGTTTATTTCCTTTTTCTTGTTTTATCTATTTCTTTGTAATGCTAGACCTCAAGCAATTTTTAATAATAAAACAAATGTTTCCTTGCCTTGTATTTGGAATTTGAGAACAGATTTTTCAAGGCCTCCCTCTTGTTGACCCAGGGGCAAGTGGGTAGCTAGGTCTATCTAAACTTGTCAAAAGAGAAGCGGGTATGGAAAACAATGGCAAACTACTACATTTTGTTTCGTTATACTCCTATGGCGAAAGAAAATGAGAGAGAGAGAGAGAGATAACGCATGTGCCGACCCGGTCACTGAGGCTTTCCTGTCCATGTCGACAACATGTCTTCAAACAAAGAAAAAATTTAATTTAGAATTTTTGTGCATCCAGTCGGCTTTTTCTTTTTGGGATATTGAGTCTATTTCGCACAGGGAGTATTTTATTTATATTTTAGCCCACACAGATCTAGTTTCTAATGTCTAGATCTAGATCTTAGATTTAGCCATCGAATCGTCAGATGACAATGGTGTGTGGTAAAGTGACCCAAAAAGTAGGCCTAGACTGAAGCAACTAAATTTAAAGACAAGGTTTGGATGGATTGCTGCATTACGCTGCATGCTATACCTATCCCTTTATACTGATCCATTTTCAGGGTAGAAAAGAATTTGTGTTTGAGAATACATCGACTTGAAATGTCATAGCACCCACGTTTCATTGACTATCGTTCATAGCATTTCACTTGTGATTCATTTACTTTCCTATCAAAGCACCCATGCTTCATTGAATCTTATGTCATAGTACCCATATTTCATTGACTCTTATGTCAATAGTACCCATGTTTCATATGTCATAGCAACCATGTTTCATTGACTCTTATGTCATAGCAACCATGTTTCATTGACTCTTATGTCATAACAACCATGTTTCATTGACTCTTATGTCATAGCAACCATGGTTCATTGACTCTTATGTCATAGCAATCATGTTTCATTGACTCTTGTGTCATAGCAACCATGTTTCATTCATTGACTCTTATGTCATAACAACCATGTTTCATTGGCTCTTAAGTCATAGCAACCATGTTTTATTGACTCTTATGTCATAGCAACCATGTTTCATGGACTCTTAAGTCATATCAACCATGTTTCGTTTACTTTTATGTCATAGCAACCATGTTTCATTGACTCTTATGTCATAGCAACCATGTTTCATTGACTCTTATGTCATAGAAATCATCTTTCATCAACTTTTGTCATAGCAATCATATTTCATTGATTGTTATGTCATAGAAATCATCTTTCATTGACTTTTATGTCATAGAAATCATCTTTCATCAACTTTTGTCATAGTAATCATATTTCATTGATTGTTATGTCATAGACATCATCTTTCATCAACTTTTGTCATAGCAATCATATTTCATTGATTGTTATGTCATAGACATCATCTTTCATCAACTTTTATTTTATAGCAACCGTATTTTCTTGGACTGTAATGTGATGTAGCACTCATTGCTCGTTATGTTGTGACACCAATGATTCGTTGATTTTTATCCTCTACACCCACGTTTCATTCGCTTTTTTGTTGTATTTTTATAGCATCAATGATTTTATTGATTGTTATACTGTAACACTCTTTCATTTCTTTTGTTTAGAAAATCTTACAATATGGTTGTGTTGATAAAATATGTCACCAAAGTTGTATTACGATCCAGGCTGATTAAACAAACAAACTAACAAAAGAGAAAAATGAAATATTAATTCAATATCAGCAAGGGCTTTAGAATGTGTATTCTCAGGAGTAGTAATGTGAAGAGAGGGCCAAAGGTGAGATTGTATGTCTAGCGGTAGGCTATTTGTATAGGAAGTCCAAAGGCAAAGTGGCACCCTCTCAACCAAAAGATGGGTTCAAGCCTCGGCAGGTTGAAACATTTTCTTGATTTAAAAAAAAAGAAAGTAAAACCTACCTCCCCTGTCCGGGTAGGTGGATTGACACCTAGTCCTATCAAAGGTGGACGATATAAAAAAAACCAGGTCATATGTGCAGGTCACAAAGCTCGGTGCATGTTAAAGATCCCTTGGATGTTTACAGGGCAGTCTGGGCAAAATTGAAAATCCTACCAAAACCTCCGAGATCACTTTAATTGTGGATATGGGTAAAATAAAATAAAACACAAGCGATTTGTATATTATATGTGACTGTTAATTATGTCAATAACCGTTTTATTTTCATCTTTGTCCAGACCAATGCATATGATGTGAGCCTATTTGACTCCAAGTTTACCAAGCAAACTCCGTGCGACTCACCAGTTGACATGTCTGTGCTAAGCCCCAGCATGAATATATTTGAAGTAAGTAAAATCCTTTTCTTTCTTTCTTTATTTTTCTTATTCTTTTTAACGTCATGCAGTGCTGCCAGCCTACTGTTAAAAATGCGGATCTGTACGATTGTTTCGAGATTATGCGCCATTTTGTTTTTTATTTGCTTTTTGTTTGTTTCTGCTTTCTACATTAAGTTTTGTCAGCATTGTTAAATTGTACATTTCTTTTCCCAAATCTTCCATCTTTTTTTGTTGGCAAGCAATCTCCCACTTTTTCTGTTCTTGGGGTTGGCAGCTCTGGTCATGTGTGAAGGAGATGTTAGAAATGTTGTTTTGTATGGGGTTGGCAGCTCTGGTCATGTGTGAAGGAGATGTTAGAAATGTTGTTTTGTATGGGGTTGATAGCTCTGGTCATGTGTGAAGGAGATGTTAGAAATGTTGTTTTGTATGGGGTTGGCAGCGCTGGTCATGTGTGAAGGAGATGTTAGAAATGTTGTTGTTTTGTATGAAAGAGAAGCATATTTCTGTGATCTTTGTCATGACTCTGTGTGCTTTGTGAGTTATGATCTACTTGCTTCTTGTGAAAAAGTTCTGATAAATATATTTGCTGATTTGTGTGAATGAATAGCCTTTTTGTGACGGGCGGTTGGCTGGATTGACTGGTAGGTTCTATGTCTTTCCTTTCACTCTTTCACATGTCTCTCATCTTGCTGTTTCCTTAATTAACCCCTCCCCCTCCCTCCGTCCATCCCTCTCGCCCCTCCCTCCTTTTCTCTCTGTCTCTTTTTCTCCCCCTCCTCTCTCTCTCCCTCCCTCCCTCCTCTCTCTCTCTCTCCCTCTTTCTTTCTCACTCCCCTCCCCTCTCTCCATCCCTCTCCCTCCCTCCCTCTCTTTCTCTCTCTCTCTCTCTCTCTCTCTCTCTCTCTTTCTCTCTCACTCTCTCTCACTCTCTCACTCTCTCTCTCTCACTCTACTCTCTCTCTCTCTCTCTCTGTCTCTGTCTGTCTGTCTGTCTGTCTCTCTCTGTCTGTCTCTCTCTCTGTCTGTCTCTCTCTCTCTCTCTCTCTGTCTCTGTCTCTCTCTCTCTCTCTCTCTCTCTCTCTCTCTCTCTCTCTCTCTCTCTCTCTCTCTCTCTCTCTCTCTCTCTCTCTCTCTCTCTCTTTCTCTCTTTCTCGCTCTCTCTCTCTCTCTCTCTCTCTCTCTCTCTCTCTCTCTCTCTCTCTCTCTCTCTCTCTCTCTCTCTCTCTCTCTCTCTCTCTCTCTCTCTCTCTCTCTCTCTCTCTCTCTCTCTCTCTCTCTCTCTCTCTCTCTCTCTCTCTCTCTCCCTTTTGTTTGTTTATTTGCTTCTGTGTTTATTTGGTGTTTTTTCCTTTATAAACTAGCTTGAGATGATTACCCCATGGTGGACAAAATTGTCATCCAGGCTAGCAAAATTTGATCTGGTGGTAGAAAAAGCGTTGAATATGAGATCAATGAGTTTTTTTCATATTAAAGATAAAACAGTTTCAAGTGTACTTGACATTTGACTTTGGTGGAGTATAAAGTTTAAGTAAAGGTTCAGTTAATTTGATATACATCTATTTATCCGAAGCTTCAGAAGGATTATTATGTAAGGAAATTGATTATAAATGTCTATATCTTACCTATTCTCATCTAAAATGTGTCATCTCAGCTGCTGTCGTGAATATTCTAATTTTCTTAACTTTATGTTCTTTTTATTTTCACCACTAGGATGTAACACAGTAATTCCTTAATGTTTTACATGTACCATTTTATTTCCCATTCAGGGTTTCACATACGTTGCCCCATCTGTTCTGACTGAAATGGCCACCAAGCCTTGGATTTCAGAACGAGGGACCTAGATCTCACGCAAAAGCTACAAAGGAGAGAGGTGAGTATCTCTCTCTCTTTCATTAACTCTGGTCGTCAGTTCTGGGTGATTGACAGGTAATGCTGGTATGTCCTGCTTCTTTCCTTTCACTCTTTCAGGTCTTTTTTTGTCTTGCTGTTTCCCTTAATTCACCTGACCCTGATATTAGGGCACATGGTGGTCCAAGGTTAAGATGTCTGCCACTCAACCTGAAGGTCATGGGTTTATATCATAAATGCTATAGAGTTTGCTATAGAGGTAAATTCCGGATCCAGGTAGGTGGTTGACACCTAGTCCCATGGGAGACAGATGATACGAAGGAGGTCCTGTGTGCAGATCATAACATTCTGTGCACGTTGCATATCCCTTGGCTGTTTATCCTGGTGAAATTAAAAAATCCTTCTAAAAAACCCAGAGATCACCTTGATTGTGGATGTGGGTAAAATCAAATAGAAATAAGAAATAGATAGAAACGAGAGGGCATGACGACATAAGAAATCACATCAGCACAGTGTAGTAGAGGGAAGTCCTGAACAGAACCTACCCCGAAGGCATCTGCAGTGGGCTACATGTTGCAGTAGATAGGTTGATGCTTAATTATCATCATCAATAAAATTGACTTCTTTGTCTTTCGGCTTTTCCCGTTAGGGGTCGCCACAGCGGATCAACTTTCTTCTCTTTGTCCCGTCCTGTTCATCTCCATCTCTTGCATGTACAATTTCATGTCTTCCTGTATTGTATCCATATATCTTGTTCTTGATCTTCCCTCTTTCTCATACCCAGTATGCCTATCTGCAACATCTTCTGCCTCATATACTCCATATCCCTTCTCTTTACGTGTCTGCACCATCTCATTCTGCTTTCCCTAACTTTGCCTCCTACCCTACCTACTTGGGTTAACCCTCGAATGTGCTCTCTCCGGATCTTATCCAACTTTGGCACACCCAGGAAGAACCACACTATCATCATCATCTTAGCCACTTTTAACTCTTCTTCTGGGCAACAGTTTCTAGGACGTACATCACTTCTGGGCAAAGCTAAAAGAACCCAGAAGAATTAAGATCCTTTTCTTTCTTGCTTTTTAAAATTTCCTCCATTAATCTTTTCCTCTCTCGTATCTCGCCAGCCTTCTCCTCAGTAACGGATTGAGGGCTTCCACCGCGCCAACGCTGCAGCTGCCAGCGATATTGCAGCACAGGCGGGAACGGGCAAGCCGTACCCTGCGGCCACGCTCCAACCACCGTCATGGCCTCGTCTAAAATCCTCAACGGCGGAGATATGTCTGAGATGGAGGATATGGACACCACTGTTTCTTCAGCGGCCATACCAACGTCATCGGCGGGCGGAGCGACGTCTGGCCATCACAGGTCTCAACATCTCACTTCCTCTGCTATTCTTCCCATTAGAAACCCACGGCAGGATAAGCGCCGTGTTTATCCTGGCACTCAAAACAGGCCTGCTCATCTACAGCGACTTGTATGATGACGTGGCCCGTAGGAAATAGGACCCTTCCCCCTTCCCACCCCGTATTTATATTTATGCTTTAGACCAACTCTTGTATCATTCACTTGAATTAAGATTTTCTATGCATTTACGGCGACCTCTTTAAAATGTGTACAAAGGTGCCCTTATTGGAGGAGGTTTATTAGTAGAAAGTGCCTGTGTCTCTTATCCCCTGAACTGTTGAACTACTGCTTTAAAATGGATCTCTGCCCGGCAGTAATATTGACATCTCAAGTTCAGGCTTTGTAAGGCAAATGTTCCTTTTGAACATATCGGTTTCAAAATCGCTGCTGTGATGTCTGTGGTCTGGTGATGGACTGAACCGCCTAGTGGACTAGAATTTTTAAATTTCGCTAGACCTGACATAGTGTACTTGGGAAGACACTTAACACGGTTTTTCTTGCTTTGTCCGGGTGTGAATGGGTGCCAGATATAAGCAGGGAAGTCAACTGACGTGACAGACCATCTTCCCATCTAGCGGATGGCACTTTGCTTTTGGAATTCAGCCTGTAAAGTTATCATGTTCTGCAACAAGGGTATTTGTTTATCACATCATACCCCCCACCCCCCTCCCTCACAGTGTACATAGAATGAAATGTATGATATGATACAAATGATAAATGAACTTGATTTGTGTAACATAAATTTCAGACCAGATTTGACCGCCTTTTCATCAGTGTCTTGTCTCAGGGGTACATTTGGAAGGCATGACATCCCAATAAAGCTATTCAGCTACTGGGAGATTGATAGATGCTTATCATTCTTATTGTATGTCTCCGCATGGAGAAGGGCTAGTCAATGCTTATTTATGTATAAAACAATGCGTCTCTGAACGTCTTCACCTGTATGTGTTAAACAAACAAAAAACAAAAGGAAGAACAACATTTGATATCAAACGTAACTTATTTTCTGAAAAAAAACTGCATTTTAAATGTCAAGGAATCCTCCTAGAGAGATGAAAATTTTGTGAAAGTAGTTCTGATCTTTTGGATTCCAGTTTAAGGTGAAAGGCCAAAAAATTACTTCAGGGGAAAGCCCTTATATAATATCTCCTTATTCTTTTGCGTGGAAATAGCATTCATGGTGATATGTTGCATTGATTAGTGCATAATTCAGGATTTCTCTGCAATTACGCTTCATCATCATCAAACTATTCATATTTGAAATCCCATTTTCCTGAGTGCTGAAGGGGTGTTCATAATTTGTGTGAATATATGTGTGTGTGTTTGTGTTGCATTTGCATGTGTATACTTAAATCTTGATTATGGCAGCCCGTGTATTTGCTCACTGAATATTTATTGAAGAGTAAGTGTGCAGTGAAACTTAATGCTACTGATGTTGACTGACAGATGTGATTTGTAGATTGGTTTGGCCATTGTTGATCTGATATGATATTCTTTTTGGTTATCCGGTGAATATGTTGCGAGAAGGAAATGTGAATATGTATCTAATCTCGTGTGTTTGCTCATGAAACAATCACGTTATATACTTTACTCTTTGATTCAAGACTGAATAATCTCATTATTTCTTTTGGGTGAGAAATTTGGCACGAAGAAAAATAAAAAATCCCGATAAGAATACGCCATGTCTTGAAATATTGTATATCCGTTTACTTATTGTATACTTAAAAGGAGAAGTATGTAGGAATACACACTGATATAGATTTAGTGAGCGCAACTTAACTATGGACAATTCCCCCCCCCCCTGAAAACTTGGATGCGATGATAGAGTGATTTGTGCTTAGAATTGAGGATGAGTAATCGTTACTGTGATATCAGTATCGTGTAAAAAACACATTGAATGTGTACATTTTACTTAATCTGAAAAGCTTCGTGTTAACAGTAAGGGTAAAAGTATGAAAGAAAGAATCAATGAAAATATTGACGTTGCAAGAATTTCAAAATTGCTGTTTGTAGATTGCTGCCTTTGAGGTGTCAGTTGGTTGTGAAAGTAAATGAGAGAATTCACTTAGAGAGATGTGCATTAGAATGCGTTCTTTCTTTCTTTCTTTTTCACTTCCCCTTCTACCATCCGGTGTATGGGTTTAGATGCCTGAAATGATCTTTCTCCAGGCTGCTTTGTCCTGATATTTTCTGTTTCCTCATGTGAAGGTTCAATTTCTTTGCTTTAGAGCCTCTTTTGTATCTTCTTCCCACTTTCTCAGAGGTCTGCCTTTTGAGTCTTTTACCTTGAGTTTTAGCACTGTATACTGATTTAGGTATTCTCTTATCATTCGTTCTGTTTACATGCTCAAACCGTTTGAGTAGATTTATTTGTATCTTAATTTTTATGCCCTTTGTTTTGGTTCTTATTGTTGTTTCCTGATTTTGTCTCTTTTAGTTTTCCCTACTACTCTTCTGAGAATGCATGAACTCTGAATGAACACTTTATATTTTCTGACTTTGTTTGAGAACTTGAAAAGGATGATGACAGCAAAGACCAATGTAATGTTTGAGAACTTGAAAAGGATGATGACAGCAAAGACCAATGTAAAGTGTGTCAGCACGTTATGATATGAGGCTGAAGTCTGATCCTGGACTCTCCGGTTGACTTTAGACCAACACCTTTTCGGATGCTCACTTTCGAAATCATCCATGCATTGCAAGACCACAAGTTATTAGATTTGTTTCGTTAAATATCCTGTATTCATAATTTTTTAGGGGCACACACAGTTGATTAATTCTATTATGAAGGTGACGACATGTCTCGTATTTAAAGTCTTAAATGTTGTTTGGACAATGCAGCAATTTTCCGGTCGAGTAAGCAGCCCCTTCTGGCTGTTAACACTTATTGAATGTTGTGTGGCCCTGTGCCCGCCCACGACAAGGGTAACAGTCATTGTCCCTGATTAATAGTAGAATAGTAGACCCAGTTGGAGAACTTTTTGTTATCATTTGAGAAACGGTTTAAACCATTGGGATACAAGAAAGAGTAAACTCAAGCTTCTGCACATTCTTTTCAACCTGTCATCATCTCAAGAGTTATTAAATGACCATTCTCTGTTTTCTAAGGTTAGGTAGATTGATTAAAATGATTGAAAAATTGTCGTTTTCATGTTTTGGAGAAATCTAAGATTTTCATAAACTGTTTTAGCTAGTTATCTATTTGTAGTTTTATGTTCTATTTATTCCCATCCATGACCATTTAGTGAGTTGCTGCTGGTAGGGCGTTCTTTTTCGCTCTTTCACATATTTCATCTTGCTGTTTCGTCTTAATTCATCCTGAGACCATTGTAAATGGTGCGCAGGGTAAATTTCAATGGAATAAAATGAAATAATTCATGGTTTTTAAAAATTAAGATATTTTTTTTGAAGGGAAGGTTTGGTTATAAATAACATTACACTTTATGCGTCATGAAAAAGTCATAGCTTGTATGTGGCTCATAAATGTAGGAATTAGCATGCGACAGACCTTTTTTTTTTCAAGGACGTGACGATCCAGAATTTAACGCTTCTTCCAATGCTTCCATTGCACGGCCATGGGAAAACGAGGAAAAAGAAAAATGTGTAAAAGAACTTAATTATTGAGTTGTTTTGTTTTCATTGTTATTTTTTCTTTTCCCTTCTAACTGTTGTCCACGGTGGACATCTAGAGTAACTGATCGGTAGACTGAAAAAATCCAAAAGGCGGAATATTGCTTCGACTTTGTATGAAGTAAAGGCTAGTGATTTGGATAATGTAAATCTAAAATCTCAGGGAAATTGACTCCTTTTGTCTGTGTGTGCGTTTATTGCTGTGTGGGCAGTTTCTACCTCCATTTTGATATTTATGAATGTGTATGGTATTACGGGATTGTAGGTCGGCAGCGTTTTGCCTGCAACTTAATCCATAGACAAAAGCGGTGTTAATAAGTGCCTTATAAGAGTTTCTTTTTTCTTTCCTTTTCATGCTCAGCTTATTGGCTTTAGTTTTTGCCTGTTGTGTTTCTAGTCCTGTACAGACAGACCACCAGTTAGATCGCTGTGCATGATGGACTGGATCTTTGTCTTCTTGCTGTCTGTCATCCATTTTCTGTCTGTATGTCCACCTCTCTGTCTATTTGTCTGTCTGTCTCCCTCTCCCTATTTGTTTGTGTGTGTCTTTCTGTCTGTCTGTCTGTCTGTCTGTCTCTCTCTCTCTCTCTCTCTCTCTCTCTCTCTCTCTCTCTCTCTCTCTCTCTCTCTCTCTCTCTCTCTCTCTCTCTCTCTTTTTCTGTTTTCTCTCTCTCTCTCTCTCTCTCTCTCTCTCTCTCTCTCTCTCTCTCTCTCTCTCTCTCTCTCTCTCTCTCTCTCTCTCTCTCTCTCTCTCTCTCTCTCTCTCTCTCTCTCTCTCTCTCTCTCTCTCCCTCTTTTTCTTTCCCTTTCTCTCCATTTCTCTCCTGCTCTTCCTTGGGTGGTTGGAGGATTCTACTGATGGGTCCTATTTCTTTCCTTTTACTCTTTGACCTGTTCTTTATCTTGCTGTTTCCTTTAAATTCACCCTCATCACCGCATATGATAGACAGGGTAAATTTCAATGCAGCAACACCCCTTGTAGAAGAGGAAGAAGAAGGTATGCACCTGTCTTATGTCATGTCAGAGAATGAAGTGAAGTTGTGTGTCAAATAAATCTCCTTAGGCACATAGTGTAAAAAAAACACCCAAACAACCGGAGGACAGACAAAATAAGTCTTGTCCGTCATGTGCCGGCGTTCACCATGTTTGGAGCATCTGTTTAATTTTGCTGTTGGAGAAAAAAAAAGTCCAGTTGTGCTGTGCGTTTAAGTTAAGAACTTGTTATAAATAAAAAAATAAGAGCTATTTTTTTTTCTCCTTTTCTATTTTTTTGAAAAAAGGCAAAAAGATTTATTTTTCTTATTTGCTTTATATATAATTTTTTCTCTTCTGTTTGTTTCCTTTTTTCCTCAATCCCCCTTTTTCCCTACTGTGTATTTTTCTGATCAGATCGTGTATCATCAGTTAGCCAACTTTAAATGGGACATTTGTGGACCGTCCCCAATCTATGTCTGGGTAACTCGTTTTATTCTTTCTACATTACTTATCATCTCTACTTTATAAGTTTTCTCCGTCTCATGTTAGTCTCACCCTTATATATTATTATAGCTAGCTGCCTGTGTGCCCATAACAGTTTTCCTCCGTTGTTGTTTTGATGCTTCTTTCCCCTGTGTTTATATATATATATATATATATATATATATATATTTATTTAAATATAATGTACGTATGTAATGCAATCAACTATTATAATAAACCCAGAGAAAGACGTCTTTCAGTGGAAGGAAATTAGGGAACGAAGACTATTTTTGTCCTTTACCGCTTGCTTATGCATTCGTTTTAGTATTACCTCAGAGAGAAACATTTTCAAGTTGTAGAAATAATCAACCAGTAAACGTTAGAAATTTTACAACGGATGTCTTTGAGGACTCTATGGTGATAACTGTTTCTATGGACTAAACAGGACATTCCCTTAGTTAGCTTACAAAATTAGAACCGACCCTCTGGGTCAATCTAAAGTTAATATGTTAAATCTACACCATTGATTTCTTTGTAGCTTGAATTTTAAATAAATATAGTTACGAATGACTTATAAAGAAGGAAAAATTGTAACAAATTATTGATATAGTTGGGAAGAAAGTGTATTATTATATATCGCAATTCACAGTCCTTTGGCACAGTTTTTATATGGCATTTAGCACAGCCTCGTGACATTATTGGCTAGGTACAGTCATTTTGCTTTGTGAGCACATCAACGCTTGGAGGGTGATCTTTGCTTTGAGTATGAAATGGCTTTCTTCTTTCTTTTCTTTGGTGGGATTTTTATTTCATTTCTGTAATGTTTGTAACTCATTTATTCATTCATTTATTTGTTTTATCTTATCAAGTTAATTGATTTATATATTTGATTTGTTTATTTACTTATTTATTATTTATGGGCGTCAATATGATACTTATCACCGTCATGCGATGGTCTTTGTTTTTAAAATTTTTCTCAAACCCCCTGGTTTCAGTTTTGTGTGTATGCAATGCATTAAAAGGTTTTGTTCATATACCTCAGCTTGTCCTAGTCCTAGACACAACAGTGTACTTCTACCATAGCTTTTATTTTAGGAATCATTTTGCAGTCCATTCAAATTCCTGCTTTTTTGTGTGTGTTGACATTAGTACTATTAATAGCCATGCATGCTATTAATAGTCAGTCGTCTTGCCTTACGGCATGAACTCAACTCAACTGTAGTCTCCTTGATCAGTTTTGTATCTTGAAAAAGGGGAACTGTTCCTTCATTTCCTATGGTTATGTACATTTTTCTGTTTTGTCTTTTGTGGTGTTGGGTTTTAATTTTCATTGTTAAGAGCATTTCCTTTATGAGGAGCCAAAACAAAGGAAAAAGAGGAAGAAGGACTGGGGGAGGAGGGGTATGCTTTTTTGTTTCTTCTTTATAATAGCTGGTTAACCCAATGACGGAGTCGGTATGTAAAATTTCGACCGTAATTACACTATGAATTTTTTACTTTAAAACTTTATCATGATATTTGACATCTACACTGCTGTGTTTCATGTGTAAATGTACATTATAGTAAAATTTGTATGTATGGGTATCTTAAAATGCTGTAATTTCTACAAGCATTTTGCTGATTATTTCATGCTGGGTATTGTCTGTACTCTATTAAACACTGTGCGCTCAAAGAACTGGTTTGAGAGAAGATCTTCCTCCCTTTAAGAGTAGCTCACTGTTTAGCCGTTACCATTTATAGGTCATGCATGCTATAGAAAGATTCATTCTAGAGGTTTCCAGTCCTAATTGTTCACAGTGATATGCTTCTGTGCATATTGATTAATGAGAAACAAGCAACCTCTCTCAAGTCTGAACATTCAAGAGAAATGCTAATTTAACCAAGAACAATCCCAATGTTTGTCAAATCTGGAGCCTTATTTTGCATTGTGCTCATCAAATTTTTGATTCTAAAAGTTGATCCTAAAAATGGATGTTTTTTTATATTATCAACATGTATCTTAAATCTGTGCAAGCCAAGAGACATAAATCTGTGTTGGCTTAATTTGTTTCAGTTCTTGATATCAAAGGGTTTGTAGTATTATGAAACTTTCATTGCTCCCAGGATTATCATGAATCTTTTTGAATTTGGGAGATAATTCGTTTTAAAAAAACATTTCTTTTCTCTCTTGTTGTCATTTTCATTTGTTTTCTTCTCGGAAAATGGCAGTGGGTATTTTGAAGTACATTGTGTACATAAATATTTATTATATTCATAATTACCTCTGTTCAACTCTTAACCCTTTGAACACTCATGCCTCAGCCCTTAAAAATCCCTGTCCCTGGTCCCCCAACCAAAATGGCCATTTTGATAGATAGTACTAAAGAGGACAGAAGCATAAAACAAGCACAACAATGATGGAAGGGAAGTAAATATAAATGTCACAGAATGTTTTGCTGACCTTTATCTCCAGTATTGTTGCTACCTGTGCCAATTGCTCCAACTTGGTCCTTTTGATGCATGAGTAAACTCGGCACTCTATGCACTGGATCGAAGTCTTCACACGCTTGACAGGACAGTCTTTGTAGGCTGTATTTGGATTTGTTCTTATGAATTGCTGGTATTTCTTTTCACAGACAACACAAACAGTGTTGGTACTGGCATTTTGTGGGAAAACTGGGTGGTGCATGCCCACATTTTCCAGGCGACGTGGCATTTTTGATGGAATTATTCCCTGCACTCTACTTTACTTACTCGCATATTGCCCACAAGCTGCATGCACAGAGGCACTAGGAAACTGTAGAAGATTTTTTCCCTGCTTACTGGCTTCCATATTTTTCCATAATGATAGTCAGGCTTTGCCGTCTTCACCTGCTCAGCTCTTCTGTTGGTTTCGTCATTGAGAGTGTTCCAAAATTCTTCATCCAAAAATAAATAAATAAAATCTAGCTCACTGCAGTCATTTGTCAGATCATCAAGAGGCTCAGGCGACTCCCTCTTCTTGGGACACGCCCCCTCACCACTAGGCCCAGGTACAGGCTCTTCCTTAACTACATTTTGGTCTAAATCTAGATCTAGATCTACTTCTGCTTCATCATCGGACATGCTTTCAACGGCACTCACCGGATAATCTGCTTCAAAGTTTAATTTTTCCTCATCCGAATCAAGAATCATCGCCCTAACAGCTGACTCTGATAACCTAGTTTTACCTCTTTTACTCCCTGATGTTGAGGGTTCGTCAAACGCTCACTTCATCATGAAATTTTCACTAAAATCACCACAAAAATGACAAAGGGTGTTCAGGCTTTCTTTGTTTTACACCGAGGAAGCGAAAGTAGCGGGCAGATGCGACCTTTGATGACGACATAGAAGCACAAGTATGCAAGGTCACGAGTTCAGCCCGACGTACTGGTCAATAGTGTATTTGAGTCTGGAGAATTTTTCCCGGTGTACCGGGCAATAGTGTTCAAAGGGTTAATAGAGTAAAGCAAAGAATTAATCTGCATATAAATTAAGCTCTTGTAGCCGAGTGGTGTGGACATTTTTCTTTTCAACGTTTGAAATTACGGAAAGTAGTCTCTCTATTTGAATTTACTGTGTGACTTTCAATGTCCATGTATTATTACCGCATGATCACATTCCGTTAACTTTGCATGATTTTTTCTGATTGTCGCAGTGTACTGTGGTCAACTCGTGTTTTGTCTGAGAATTTGATAAAAACGCGTTGAAATTCTTTTTGAGTATAAAAGGATTATAATATCAAATTAAGAAACCCCCTGGCGGTTTTTCTATTTCTGATGTTGTAAGAATATATAGTCAGAAGTATAGTATTTTTCTTCTTCATCGTACACAAAATCTCATGGTGGCTAAAGAAGTCAAAACGTGAAAGTTTCAGTGTAAATTTCCGCATGGGGATGTAATATAACCATTTGCTTTGGATTGTTCTCAATAGATCCTCACCATAGTGACCCAGATCATTTTTATTTCATATTTATATTGAAGAAAGTTGGCTCTTTTTTCCCCACTGACCTTCCCATCCTAACTAGAGGGGGGGGGGGGCGGGTGATGGTGGTAGGTGTCATAGTCATACTTTTTTTATTTCCTTCTTTCAGTTATCTTTCATCTTGCTGTTTCCTCTTAATTCACCCTGAGATCACCCCAATGGTGGACAGGGTAAATTTTCAAGGAAGAGAGAAATAAATAAACAAGCAAACCTAACTAGATGACCCTTGTATGACACTAGGGGCATAGAAGGAAATTATGTTAGTTTGGTGTTCGTTTTATGTCGATAGGATAAGGGAACCCCCCCCCAAAAAAAAAAAAAGAAGAAGAAAAGAAGCTTCAGTTATGATTGTCTGGATGCGTTATCTCATTATCTTGTTTCTTGTTATGTCTGTCTTCTTTCGTAAGTCTGGGTTGAATGGCTTAGTTACATCCTAGTGGTTATGTTTTTAAGTTTGATTTATTACAATAATGACATGCCCTCTCCCTCCCCCACCTTGGATTCTATGTATGTGTGTGCTACTTTTTGTCTCCTAGCAGCATAATTTTGTCAATGTCAGAGATTTAACATTCACAATCTAGTATGAGCATTCCTACTATCAGCATCAGATAATGGCATGGATTATTTCGATAACGTAAAAGTAAACTTATGATTGTGCATGTATATGATATATATATAATGTTTACATACATAGATGTGAAACAGAGACATAGTAACATTTTCCATTTTCAAGTAACAATTGTTCCTCAAATATGATGTATATACTTCACCATGGACGTGTTTGCCTTCAGTTTTTTAAATGTCTTTTTGTCTTTTAAAAAATATTTAGATCTCATTGAAATGAACCATGTCACATATCAAATGTTTGTACAATGATTGAAAAGAATGTGTGCTTGCAGTGTGATGCTTAAAGTCTTCCATAAATTTTGATAAAATTAAATTTCCATTTTAAACGCGTTGGTTAAGCCTTACATCATATACACTTTTTTATAAACAAACTTATCCTCAATAATTAGAGGTTTTAGGGGGAAAAGTACCAAAAATGGGTCAAGTCTGGATCTATGAAGATTTAAGGACTGGAAAAAAAAAATTCACGGAGCCAGTAGAAGACATAATGGTAAAAGAAATAATTCTAGAAATCAAGTAAAGTCATCCTTTTGATAAATCACCACTTTTCAACATGTCGAAGATTGCACTTCGCCTTAGTGAGTGATCAAAGTGTTAATTTAATACACAAACCAGTTTGGTCGTCCTTTCTGGTGGGTGTCCAGCAAGGTCATTTTTATAGACAACTGTGACTGTGAGCCATTGTTGATGATTTCCAAAGTAAAATATCTCAAAATGAGGCTAAAGCTTCGTATTTCTCACTTTGCAAATAAATTCTTCATATACTTTTCCCCTATTTTTGGCATCGGAAGGTTTGTTTCGTTTCCAAGGTAGAATTATTTCCCTTTGAAAGGTAGGAAATTTTAAATTCGATTTCTTGCTGGCCGCCACCCACTTTCTTTGCTTCCCCGTTGTGTGCCATACAGCTTAGTGCCGCGGACCGTCCAAACTTTCTACAGCCTTCATACGCGGCCTATTATTTTATGTTTCCATTTGGGTTTTTTTTTTTTCACTTTCAATAAGATATTCGTGTTCAAGATCTGAACTAAAGTGTATTTCTTCACCCAAGGAACGTACACGTGTGTGTTTCAAAGTTGTCCACATTATTATATGTGTTAACTTTTGTAGCTGTGTGTGTGTGTGTGTGTTGAGCAGTTTAGCCTGTCCTTACTGTTAATGCTGACAGTCACATACAACATCTCACAGCCAGGGCTGGGATATGTTTGTCTATCTGTCTATGATTTTGTCATGAGTAGCATCGTCTTTTGTATTCTGCTCTTTAATACTTGGTCATGGTTTTAGTAATTAAAATGTAAGGAAATTATATAAATTGAAATCTATATTTTAAAAAATATACCATGTTAATCTTATTTGAAATGTCTTTTATTATGATCATCATCACCATCATCATTGTGATCGACCATTATGTATGATTGATAATATGAACATTATCTCCATAACAATCTACCATTATGGCATCATCATGATTTTGATTATTACAATATTTTTGATTTAGCCTAGTCATGTTTTGTCAGCACCACATTTTTTTCCAGTAAGATATTAACCAATCCCCAGCCCTACACACACACTGTTGTGATATCCGTAGAAATTTACATGAGTCAGGCACTCAGTCATCCAGAGGCAAGGTGTCCACCTCTTAACCCAAAGGTCGTGGGTTTCAGCCCCAATGACGGCTGACAAATTTTATTGATTTTTTTCAAGTAAAACCCCATGGTCCAGGTAGATGGATCAACAAGTAGTCCCATCGGAGACGGACAATAAAAAAGAGGCAGTCCGTGCGAAAACAATTAAAAACCTACCAAAAAAAAACCGAGATCAACTTAGATGTGGATGTGGGTAAATCAAATACCCCCCCCCCCCCCCCCCCCCCTGTTTGCATACGTGGAAAATTTCTAAGAGTTGCAGCAGAGTCATCTTTATTATGTAAAACACCATTTAGAGTTGGTTGGGATTTTCTTGTTTGCTTTAGTTTCACTCCTTTGTTTTATATTTGTTATAGTAGCAGTAGATATAGATGCACCCTGATTCTCATAATTCCTTGTGTTTGGAGTTATAGATCATATTATTTACTTTATGATATCAGTATAAATGCATGTGATTGAAATTAAGTTAAAGAAAAAAGGAGAAGAAGAAATGACACTGTTGTAGACAGTGATGAATTACTTATATTATGTGTAATTTCAAATTTTCAACATTGAATTTTTTGATTGATTGATATGAAATGTCCTAGGAATTGGTATTCTGATCATTTGACGCCACGTTTCTCCGTCTGTTAGTGTTATATAACGAAAACAAAAGTGAGGCCCTATCGGTCGATATGAATTCTGTCCCCACCTCCCCCCCCTCCCTCCCCCCTATTTTTCTGTCATGTATAACATGTATGCTTTTTCTTTTGTTTCTCTTTCAAGTTCCCAGTTTGTTTTTTTCCCTTAAACTTTATGTATGTAATGTATTTTTGTGTCTTATCAATTCTTCTTATTGGCATTGACATAGGCTGATGCAGGGATTGCCAGGGGCTTAAAAAACTATGCCAAAGATGCCAACAGCATTATAAATTATTTGTCATGATTTTGTTTCCTCATATCTTTGTATCGATATTGATATTAAGGATGGTATTGTATTCCTTTCATCTGCCTGAAATTTGAATCATGACATGCGTTGTTATCGACCTTGCCAGCTTTGATTTTGATGTCTTTGAAATCAGAATTGGCACCTTAATTCAGGGCTCGTAGCACTATGAAAACTCATAGAATTTCCTAGAAAGAACTTCCCACCTCATTTCCTAGAATTTCCTATATAAAAATTATTTTTTTTTTCCTAGAAACATTTAGAATTCCAACTCATCATTGACTCGGTCTGACACTAGTGACACTCTCTTTTTTGGCTGTTAAGACAATTGTGTTGATTCTCACTAAATTTTCGTTTCAAATTCTGAGTGATATATTTTTGATCTCTTCAAATTTTAAGCTAAAAAATAGTAAAAAGTAGTAGAGTTCTTAGAAAATCTCACAGAAAAAACCTCTTAGAATCTCATAAAAAATTTTGATTGTTAGGTGCTATTAGTGTTGCCCGTTTCTTTTTTTTTTGTTACAAACGTGGTGTCGGATATTGGAATTTTTAATAAGTGACAGCTAGCTAGTCTGGCAAACAATGGAATGGGAAAGTTCCTACATTCATTCCCATACCTCGTCTTGAATTCTCTTGGAATTCTCTTGGAACTAGAACTATCAGGTGTGTTGTCGCACTGCTGTGATTGCAACCAAATTGACAGCTTTCATGAGAAATTCCACCTATGAGCGACGCTTATTTAAGCCGATATATGAATGTATTTGTACTAATCAAGCATAGCGGAAACAATGAAAATGGTTTGAAAAGTTGGCAACAGTCATTTATAAGTTAGTCGTCTGTGCTTATGAATTTGTTCAGCTTTATTTTGGCAACCAAAGAAGGTTCTGGGCTGGTGTATTATTAAATAAAAAAATAAATAAAAAAGCAGAACAAAAAACAATTGGCGATGTTTATTGAGTAGGCTACACCATAGTCTATGGTGTGAATAACTTTGGTTCTTTTCAGGGGGATCTATGCTGTCGGCTACACGTCTATGGTGTGACTAACTTTGGTTCTATTCAGGGGGATCTGTGCCGTCGTGATAACATATGTTCACCTCGTCTACAGTATGAAAGTCGGGCTCTATTTGGGCGACCAGATGAAGTATTCGCCCCCTGTGGTCATATCCAAGACTGACACTGATTGTGTATCCAGGTTTTTAAAAAAAATATCTTGCTTGCTAACCGGATTTTCAAAAGTCAGTCCTTGAGGTCCTCAGTCCTTGAGGCCCTCACAGAAAGGAGGCATGACGTGAAGCAAAACTGTGTTTATATCGTGTGTCACAAAATTTTCTACTGTGTGTTTCAAACCCTGTCTTATGTCATTCTGCGGTATTGTGATATGACCTCTGCAGTCAGTCATGTCTGTCTTATGTCTGAGGTACTTTTTTATGTCCCTCCCCTCCCTCCCTCCTCCCCAGCCCCACCCCCACTATTTAGCCATATTTTCTTCATCATAGGCACATGTGAAAAAATATTAGACAAATTTTGAGTTAAGTCAGGTTTTTATATTGATCAGTCATTTATTTGACATCTTATTACATATGATGTTTTTTGTGTTTTGTTTTGATTTTTAAATTTGTTTCTTGTTTTTGTGTTTGTTAAAGAGAATTAATAATGAGAGCTTGCTTTCCAGTAAACTTTCTTTTCCTTCTGATCTTCTAGTTCCATATCCCCCCCACCCCCACCCGCCCTGCCAATTCTCCCTCCTATTTGTATTACTTTAGTCACCTTATATATAAACACTTGCGTACTTTAATTTTTAGTCTATTTTCCTTTCACTTGTATGGACGTGATTAATTTCCTTTGATCTAGTTTGCCTTTTATTTGTTCAGGTTTAGAAGAAATAAATTTGACTACGAAACTAATTTTTCCATCAATATAATTGCCTCCTGTAGAGAGGAGTGCAAATAATTAAGTGAAGAAAATCATTGAGAAAGAAATACAGAGGAAAAAAACCCAACAAAACAAAAGGAAAACAAAACCAGCTCTAATCTAATATTCAATTTTAATGTCTTTTGATACAAAGATGAATGTGAATGTTGTTTAAAATTGCCCCCCCCCCGCACATACACACACACACACACACACTTCCCAAACATGGTTTATTTATTGTGTTGTGATGATTTCCACATAAGTGTAGCATTCACCATCATAATATACTAAACAACGGATGCTCAATGCCCCAAATTTAAGAAGATATTCTGCCGAAATTCAATGCTATGAAAGTGAAATAAAGTTAAAGGGAAAAAAACAAACAAAAAATCCAATCATTGAAACATGTTTGCTTTCTTATTTGGTTACTTCTAATTTTATTTTATCTTTTATGTTTTCTTTTCATCTTTTTTTCCCTTTGTGGTAGTCCCCTTACTCAATCTATTGTGTGTTTTGTGTGTATGAAAAGAATGTGTCATCAGAATGTTAACACTCCTGTGTGTGTCACACAATGTGTCATACATAATGTTTTAACACTCCTGTGTGTGTCACACAATGTGTCATACATAATGTTTTAACACTCCTGTGTGTGTCACACAATGTGTCATACATAATGTTTTAACACTCCTGTGTGTGTCACACAATGTGTCATACATAATGTTTTAACACTCCTGTGTGTGTCACACAATGTGTCATACATAATGTTTTAACACTCCTGTGTGTGTTACACAATGTGTCATACATAATGTTTTAACACTCCTGTGTGTGTCACACAATGTGTCATACATAATGTTTTAACACTCCTGTGTGTGTCACACAATGTGTCATACATAATGTTTTAACACTCCTGTGTGTCACACAATGTGTCAGTGTTTTAACACTATTGCATGTCACACAATGTGTCATACATAATGTTTTAACACTCCTGTGTGTCACACAATGTGTCAGTGTTTTAACACTATTGCATGTCACACAATGTGTCATACATAATGTTTTAACACTCCTGTGTGTCACACAATGTGTCATAATGTTTTAACACTCCTGTGTGTCACACAATGTGTCATAATGTTTTAACATTCCTGTGTGTCACTTACATACTGTGTCAATGTTTTAACACTCCTGTGTGTCACTTACATACTGTGTCAATGTTTTAACACTCTTGTGTGTCACACTTGTGTGTCACTTACATACTGTGTCAATGTTTTAACACTCCTGTGTGTGTCACACAATGTGTCAGTGTTTTAACACTCCTGTGTGTCACACAATATGTCAGTGTTTTAACACTCCTGTGTGTGCACTCACATACTGTGTCAATGTTTTAACACTCCTGTGTGTGTCACACAATGTGTCTCATAAAGTTTATATTGTGGCTGCAATGGTCATGCCTCCCCGCTCTGTGAGTGTGTGCCTCAAGGACTGTAGTGTCAATGAAGGTGTAGGAATCTAGCACTTTCCATACCTTTGCATTTCTGGCGCCGTTTGTTTTGAAGGAATGTAGTGTCAATGAAGGTGTAGGAATCTAGCACTTTCCATACCTTTGCATTTCTGGCGCCGTTTGTTTTGAAGGACTATAGTGTCAATGAAGGTGTAGGAATCTAGCACTTTCCATACCTTTGCATTTCTGGCGCCGTTTTATTATTATGAAAATATCTACAAGTAGTCTATGAGCTATGTTGATAGTATTGATACAGTGTGTTCCTGTTACTATTAATGTATCTTAGGGGTAACAATATTAATATTATTAATAACATTATATTACTTCTGTGAAATACGGGTTGTCCAGGGTTGATCAACAACGTCACAAAACATCCTTCCCACTCCCAGCTAAAATGACTAAACAAAGAGGCCCCAAAAGAACCCCTCTCTCCACCTTAAATCATCACAACTAAGATCCGCCAATAAAGGTCCAAATAAATTCAAAAGCAAACTAAATCATTTCAGGCCCCCCCCCCCCCCCCTCCCCTCCCCTATATGTATCTCCCTCCAAGCAAATAACAATTTAATTCCAACAACAACACAAAAATCAAAAGTAAAAATGGCACAAAACAAAGCAAACCACAGACACTTTTATACTTTTGTACCCAGGTGGGGCATGCAGTTGAGAAATACCGGTGGGGCATGCAGTTGAGAAATACCGGTGGGGCATGCAGTTGAGAAATACCAGTTGAGAAATACCGGGTGGGGCATGCAGTTGAGAAATACCGGGTGGGGCATGCAGTTGAGAAATAAATACCTGCACACACCGATGAAAATAATGCAACTTTTCTAGTCTAGATCTAACGTTCATAGTCACATAGTCACTTGGCACAGTGCATACAATTGGCATCTTTTCACCAAGTTTTGCTTATCACCAGTAATGTAGGCACAAAGACTAGAAAAAATAGAGGGAACATTGGTCACCACTATCGTAGTACGTATTGAGTTTTTATTTGAATTATATTGCATTTTATTTTTTAAATTTGATTTCATTTACCGGGCCACATCCACAACTTAAGTGATCTCTGGGTTATTGGTAGGATTTTTGATTTTGCCCGGACTGCCCTGTAAGCAGCCAAGGGATCTTTAACGTGCACAGAGCGTTGTGATCTGCACACGGTACCTCCTTTTATCGTCTGTCTCCAATGATACTAGGTGTCGATCCACCCACTTGGACAAATGGGGTAGATTTTACTTGAAAAAACTCGAGAAAATTGTTCAGCCATTGGCTGGGCTCAAATTCACTACCTTTTGGTATATATATATATATATATATATATGTATAATTCTGGGTTGGTCATTCTTCGTTTGCCAAAGGCTCTGTTGCCTGGCCATTAAAAGTAATCATATTTTGCATGTAGTGTAGGTTCTATATGATTGCAAGGTCATTTCATTTAAGGAAGTTTTCTACCAGAAGTGACGTTTGATTATTGAAAATTTCGTTGCTTCCTCGTCTTTGAGTAGAATTTTCATGTACCTAAGCCGGCATTGTAAATAGGTTTTATAATTAGAAAGAATAAACCACTGCTGGCATTGGTGGCCTAGTAATTAGGTTGCTGAGCTTGGCATCATGAGTATCTGGGTTGGGATCCCGAGTAAGACTAGGTCCGTCGTTGTCTTCCTTGGGAAAGACATTTAACACGCATTTTCCCCACTGGACTCAGGTGCAAATGAGTACCAGCAGTAGCTAAAGCTTGGAAGTAGAGTCTGGGACAGACTGGCATCCTGCCCAGGAGCTGTCTCTTATTATCACCTCTTCTGGATCTTGAAGTGCCTGCCTTCCTAGAAACTGGAATAAACTCCGGATTTATAGTATAGGCCTTAAGGGTTTTGAAACGGACCTTTATTTATTTACATTTACTCGTTGCTGAGAATTATCCTTTTTCCGCCTGAGGAGGAACTCCGCTAAAACTAAACGGCGAATTTAGACATTTGTTTCTGAGCCTTTACTCGCCATAATGATGTGTTTATGTGTCACCAATTTTTTGTCATTCAGGGAGCATCATTATCTTCTTCCCAAATCAGTCTTTTAGTTTGTGGTAGGTCCAAGTTCTTTCCTTTCACCCATTGATTTAGCCTTCGTCTTGCTGTTTCCATTTAATTCACCTTGATATCACCGCATATGGGGTGAATTTCAGTGAACAAAACAAAAAAGTCAATGCTTCTGGTAGGGTTGGTTATCTTTCCTTCTTATATAACTTTTTCGTATGGCTTTCTTCCTACTTCACAGAGAGATGACCACATATGGTCGTGGGATCAATTGCATTGATACAAACGGGTGATAGTGATAGTGTTAGTGTTAGGTTTTTCTTCATTCCTCCTACTATAACTCTACACTTGATTATCTTATCTTGCTGTTGACTCCTGACTCACCCTGAGATCAGAGTAAATCAATGTCAATGAAACCATTTTTCACCTATGATAATGGTAAATATGATTTTGACAACATAGAATTTGGGCGAAAGTTGCAAAAAGTTGAGAAAGAAACAAATCAATCTAAACAAATACAAAAGATGTTAGAATTGTAGTCATGACCTTAGAATTGTAGCCATAACCTTAGAATTGTAGCCATAATCTTAGAATTGTAGCCATAACCTTAGAATTGTAGCCATAACCTTAAAATTGTAGCCATAACCTTAGAAGTGTAGAATTGTAGCCATAACCTTAGAATTGTAGCCATAACCTTAGAATTGTAGCCATAACCTTAGAATTGGAACCAAGATGTTAGAATTCTAGCCATAATCTTTAGTTGTAGCCAAGATGTATAAATTGTAGTCATGATCTTTTAGTTGTAGCCAAGATGTATAAATTGTAGCCATAATCTTTAGTTGTAGCCAAGATGTATAAATTGTAGTCATAATCTTTAGTTGTAGCCAAGATGTATAAATTGTAGCCATAATCTTTAGTTGTAGCCAAGATGTATAAATTGTAGCCATAATCTTTAGTTGTAGCCAAGATGTATAAATTATAGCCATAATCTTTAGTTATAGCCAAGATGTATAAATTGTAGCCATAATCTTTAGTTGTAGCCAAGATGTATAAATTGTAGCCATAATCTTTAGTTGTAGCCAAGATGTATAAATTGTAGCCATAATCTTTAGTTGTAGCCAAGATGTATAAATTGTAGCCATAATCTTTAGTTGTAGCCAAGATGTATAAATTGTAGCCATAATCTTTAGTTGTAGCCAAGATGTATGAATTGTAGCCATAATCTTTAGTTGTAGCCAAGATGTTAAAATTGTAGCCATAATCTTTAGTTGTAGCCAAGATGTTATAAATTGTAGTCAATAATCTTTTAGTAGTAGCCAAGATGTTAAATTGTAGCCATAATCTTTAGTTGTAGCCAAGATGTTAGAATTGTAGCCATAATCTTTAAGTTATAGCCAAGATGTTGGAATTGTAGTCATGATCTTTTAGTTGTAGTCATGATGTTAGAATTGTAATTATAACCTTAGAATTGTAGGCATGATGTTAGAATTGTACCCATAATCTTAGAGTTGTAGCCATGATCTTAGAAATTGTAGCCATGACCTTAGAATTGTAGCCATGATTTTAGAACTGTAACCATGATTTTAGGATTGTAGCCATGATTTTAGAATTGTAGCTATGATTTTAGAATTCTAGTCATGATTTTAGAATTGTCGCCATGATTTTAGAATTGTGGTCATGACCTAAGAATTGATTTTAGAACTGCAGTCATGATCTTGTTGTAGTCTTGATCTAAGGGTTGTAGTCTTGATCTAAGGGTTGTAGTCTTGATCTTAGGGTTGTAGTCTTGATCTTAGGGTTGTAGTCTTGATCTTAGGGTTGTAGTCTTGATCTTAGGGTTGTAGTATTGATCTTAAGGTTGTAGTCTTGATCTTAGGGTTGTAGTCTTGATCTTAAGGTTGTAGTCTTGATCTTAGGGTTGTAGTATTGATCTTAAGGTTGTAGTCTTGATCTTAGGGTTGTAGTATTGATCTTAAGGTTGTAGTCTTGATCTTAGAGTTGTAATCTTGATCTTCAGAGTTGTAATCTTGATCTTAGGGTTGTAATCTTGATCTTAGGGTTGTAATCTTGATCTTAGAGTTGTAATCTTGATCTTAGAGTTGTAATCTTGATCTTTAAGTTGTAGTCTTGATCTTTGAGTTGTAGTCTTGATCTTAGAGTTGTAGTCTTGATCTTAGAGTTGTAGTCTTGATCTTGGAGTTGTAGTCTTGATCTTATGGTTTAAGTCTTGATCTTAGAGTTGTAGTCTTGATCTTAGAGTTGTAGTCTTGATCTTAGGGTTTAAGTGATGATCTTAGAGTTGTAGTCTTGATCTTAGAGTTGTAGTCTTGATCTTTGAGTTGTAGTCTTGATCTAAGGGTTGTAGTCTTGATCTTAGAGTTGTAGTCTTGATCTTAGAGTTGTAGTGATGATCTTAGGGTTTAAGTGATGATCTTAGAGTTGTAGTCTTGATCTTAGAGTTGTAGTCTTGATCTTTGAGTTGTAGTCTTGATCTAAGGGTTGTAGTCTTGATCTTAGAGTTGTAGTCTTGATCTTGGAGTTGTAGTGATGATCTTAGGGTTTAAGTGATGATCTTAGAGTTGTAGGGATGATTTTATTGCTGTAGTGATGATCTTAGAGTTGTAGTCTTGATCTCAGGGTTTAAGTGATGATCTTAGAGTTGTAGTCTTGATCTTAGGGTTTAACTTTTAGTTTAAGTGATGATCTTAGATTTGTAGTCTTGATCTTATGGTTTAAGTGATGATCTTAGAGTTGTAGTCTTGATCTTATGGTTTAAGTGATGATCTTAGAGTTGTAGTCTTGATCTTATGGTTTAAGTGATGATCTTAGAGTTGTAGTCTTGATCTTATGGTTTAAGTGATGATCTTAGAGTTGTAGTCTTGATCTTAGGGTTGTAAGCATGATATTGTAACCAAGATCGTAGAGCTGCAGCCATAATCTTAGAGTTGTAGCCATGATCTTTCTGTAGTAGTCATGATGTTAGAGTTGTAAACTTGTAGCCATGATCTTAAAGTTGAAGCCATAAGCTTGCATTTGTAGCCATGATATCAGAATTGTAGTCTTGATCTTATAGTTATAGCCATGCTCTTAGAGTCGAAGTCATGATCTTAAAGTTGTTAGTTGTAGTTGTAGCCATGATTTCAGATTTGTAGCCCTGATCTTAAAACAGCAATCACGATCTTACAACAGTAGACATGATCTTAAAGTAGTAGTCAGGATCTCAAAACAGTAGCCATGATATTGCAACAATAGCCATGATCTTACAGCAGTAACCAAGATCTTAAAGTAGTAGCCAGGATCTTAAAGTAGTAGTAGTAGCCATGATGTTACAGCAGTAGCCAAGATCTTAAAGTAGTAGCCAGGATCTTTAAGTTTAAGTAGTAGTCAGATCAGGATCAGGATTAAAGTAGTAGCCAGGATCTTAAAGTAGTCAGGATCTTAAAATAGTAGACATGATCTTAAAGTAGTAGCCAGGATCTTAAAGTAGAAGTCAGGATCTTAAATTAGTAGCCATGATCTTAAAGTAGTAGTTAGGATCTTAAAGTAGTAGTCAGGATCTTAAAGTAGAAGTCAGAATATTAAAACAGTAGGCATGACATTGCAACAATAGCCATGATCTTACAGCAGTAACCAAGATCTTAAAGTAGTAACCAGGATCTTAAGATAGTAGCCATGATCTTAAAATAGCAGTCAGGATCTTAAAATAGTAGACATGATCTTAAAGTAGTAGCCAGGATCTTAAGTAGTAGTCAGGATCTTAAAGTAGTAGCCAGGGTCTTAAAGTAGTAGCCACGATCTTACAGGATCTGTAGCCAGGATCTTAAAATAGTAGATCTTAAAATAATAGATCTTACAGTAGTAGATCTTAAACCCAGGATCTTAAAGTAGTATCCAGGATCTTAAAGTAGTAGACATGATCTTAAAATACTAGAAAGGATCTTAAATTAGTAGCCATGATCTTAAAGTAGTATCCAGGATCTAAAAGTAGTAGACATGATCTTAAAGTAAAGTAGTAGACATGATCTTAAAATAGTAGACATGATCTTAAAGTAGTATCCAGGATCTTAAAGTAGTAGACATGATCTTAAAATAGTATACATGATCTTAAAGTAGTAGACATGATCTTAAAATAGTATACATGATCTTAAAATAGTGGACAGGATCTTATACATGATCTTAAAATAGTAGACATGATCTTAAAATAGTGGACATGATCTTAAAATATAGACAGGATCTTAAAAAGTAGACAGGATCTTAAGATAGTAGTCAGGATCTTAAAGTAGTAGCCAGGATCTTAAAGTATTAGTTAGGATCTTAAAGTAGTAGTTAGGATCTTAAAGTATTAGTTAGGATCTTAAAGTAGTAGTTAGGATCTTAAAGTATTAGTTAGGATCTTAAAGTATTAGTTAGGATCTTAAAGTATTAGTTAGGATCTTAAAGTATTAGTTAGGATCTTAAAGTAGTAGTTAGGATCTTAAAGTAGTAGCCATGATTTTAAAGTAGTAGCCAGGATCTTAAAGTAGTAGTCAGAATCTTATAACAGTAGCCATGATCTTACAACAGTAGCCATGATCTTAAAGTAGTAGCCATGATCTTACAACAGTAGCCATGATCTTACAACAGTAGCCATGATCTTACAACAGTAGCCATGATCTTAAAGTAGTAGCCATGATCTTACAACAGTAGCCATGATCTTACAACAGTAGCCATGATCTTACAACAGTAGCCATGATCTTACAACAGTAGCCAGGATCTTAAAGTAGTAGCCATGATCTTACAATAGTAGCCAGGATCTTAAAGTAGAAGCCATGATCTTACAACAGTAGCCAGGATCTTATAACAGTAGCCAGGATCTTAAAGTAGTAGCGATGATCTTACAACAGTAGCCATGATCTTACAACAGTAGCCATGATCTTACAACAATAGCCATGATCTTACAACAGTAGCCATGATCTTACAACAATAGCCAGGATCTTACAACAGTAGCCAGGATCTTAAAGTGGTAGCCATGATCTTACAACAGTAGCCAGGATCTTAAAGAAGCAGCCATGATCTTACAACAGTAGCCAGGATCTTAAAGTGGTAGCCATGGTCTTACAACAGTAGTAATGATCTTACAACAATAGCCATGATCTTACAACAGTAGCCATGATCTTACAACAGTAGCCAGGATATTAAAGTAGAAGCCATGATCTTACAACAGTAGCCATGATCTTACAACAGTAGCCATGATCTTACAACAGTAGCCATGATCTTACAACAGTAGTACAACAGTAGCCAGGATCTTTAAGTAGTAGCCATGATCTTACAACAGTAGCCAGGATCTTACAACTTACAACAGTAGCCAGGATCTGAAAATAGTAGCCATGTTTTTACAACAGTAGCCATGATCTTACAACAGTAGCCATGATCTTACAACAGTAGCCATGATCTTACAACAGTAGCTATGATCTTACAACAGTAGCCATGATCTTAAAGTAGTAGCCAAGATCTTACAACAGTAGCCATAATCTTAAAGTAGTAGCCAGGATCTTACAACAGTAGCCATGATCTTAAAGTAGTAGCAAGGATCTTACAACAGTAGCCATGATCTTAAAGTAGTAGCAAGGATCTTACAACAGTAGCCAATGATCTTAAAGTAGTAGCAAGGATCTTACAACAGTAGCCATGATCTTAAAGTAGTAGCAAGGATCTTACAACAGTAGCCATGATCTTAAAGTAGCAGAATGATCTTACAACAGTAGCCATGATCTTAAAGTAGCAGCAAGGATCTTAAAGTAGTAGCCAGGATTTTAAAGTAGTAGCCAGGATCTTAAAAGTAGTACGCATTATCTTACAACAGTAGCCAGCATCTTACAACAGTAGTAGCATCTTACAACAGTAGCCAGGATCTTACAACAGTAGCCAGGATCTTACAACAGTAGCCAGCATCTTACAACAGTAGTAGCCATGATGTGAAAATAGTAGCTATGATTTAGATTATGATCTTACAACACCTTTGTTCCCAGCCTTGTAATGGGTTTGTGTGGAGGGGGCAAACACCACTGATAGTCATAGGTTCTATTAGTTTGAACTATTTTTTACTTTGACTCTCTGTCGTTTACATGTTTTTCATCTTGTTGTTTCCTTTTACCCCACCTTGAGATTGCCACATGTGATGGACAGTGTAAAAATCCAATGGAACAAACAAATTTGTAATGTGATTTGTTTCAACAGGAAATCTGTTTCCTTCCATGTGATTTTAATGTGAATAGAATGTGATCTGTTAATCAGCATATAGTCAATGTAAGAAATTGTGCTTTGCTGTCTTTTGATGATTTTCTCCCTCATGCAATTGCAAATGTTGATGCAGGAAAACAAGCCTGATCTCCTCTTCACAAGACTTCTTTTGTGTCAAGTTCTCTCCCAGAACTTCCAAGCCTCTTCAAGACTGGCAGAATTTGGCTTCACATTGCAACTGTACAGATTTTCATTCTGTGTAACAACACAGCTGTGATTTAAAATGTGTAGTTACATTTCATTGTGGTGAATGTTTTTGACTCAGTGCTAAGTCTGGTCTCATTCTCTGACTAAAGCCCAAAGTCGTGAAATGGTTTGCCCGACGGCAGACTTGAAGAGACAAATGCTTTAAATTCGTTCAAGTATGCCCTCAAAATGTACTTTAAAAAAAATGCATGATATAAATAATGCATTCATAATTTATTTTTTAATTGAAAATTATTTCTTGTGTGCTTTCCTCTTTTAATGGAATTTAAAAACCCAGATGTCGTGAATTGTAGTATATTTTATTGTCATGTTTATAGTCAAAGCAAATTTCAATTTACAAATGTATGAATTATCATACTGCATTATTGTCTTTTGTACATGAGACTTTTATAGGTGAATGGCATTATACAAATGCATCTATTGTTATTATATTTATAATGTTTATTATTAGAATTAACCTACCCATTGGTGTCAAAGACAAATTTAAACTTATTCGTTCTAGTTTTTAATTTCCCATAGGGCTGATTGAGAAAAATGGTGGCATATTTTTTAGCGTTGGCACATTCAAGTCTAATCACCCAAAGTAATTATAAGATAAGATAAGAAGAATATTTATATTGCGCCTTCCCTCAGAAGAGCTCAAGGCGCATAAATGTAGATAGCATAACCCTGCTACTACTACTTCTACTACTGCTACTACTACTAGTGGTTTTTACTATGCCTTTATCCACCCTTAATCCCTCAACATATTCTGTTCTTGTTCTAACAGTTTGTAGAAGTTATGGATGTCTGCTTTTAAATCTATCATAATTACACACAATGAAACTAATTTCCATTATAGTATTATTATTATTATTATTATTATTATTATTATTATTATTATTATTATTATTATTATTATTATTATTATTATTATTATTATTATTATTATTATTATTATTATTAGTATTATTATGTTGTTTCATCTGTCCTCCCTTCTCACCTTGCTATTTCCTCTCAATTCACTCTTGAGATCTCCACATATGGTAAATGGAGTAAAGAATGCAATAGATCTTTGTCAATGGGGATCTTTTCTTATTCAGGACGCTCTTTAAATTGGAGATACGTGGATTTTACTTTTGGGAATGTCAATCAAACTTATACATTGTGAGGAAGCTTCTGAAAGTCATATTTACATACTTGTGGAGTGAGAAAAAAAAAAAAAACAACGGGGAAAAATAGAAAAGAAGAAAATAAGACAAAGGCATTTGTGTATAAAGTGCATTTTTATTTTAAAGACTTTTCATTATTAAAAATGATTAATTAAAAGAATGATTTACAATGATTTTAAAATTTCACAATGTATAATGGCTGGTTACTGATTTTGACACAACTCAATCAAGTAAAGAGTAAATTGACGACTTGATTAGCTAATAAAATTTTAAAAGAAGAAAAAATAACTTTCGATGTCAAACATTTTATTTTTATCAAAAGTCAAAAAAGGAAGAAAATTCTATTGAGTTATTGAATTAGCGGAACCAACTCAGATTCTTAACAATATTCCAACTTTTGTTTTATTTCAATGATCATGACATGAATTTCATGAGAAGAAAATTACCTAAAGAACACAACAACCCAAAAACAAGAACAGGAACCTTAGATAAAAAACAATCTGGAAATAATTTTTTATTGGTGGGCAATAAAGTAGGTTGATGATGTATATAGAAATATTCAACCTTTTTGCCTTGACTTTGATGAAACTCATTGGATCTTATATAATAATGTTGGTGAAGCCAGTTAATACTAATTGTATGTATTTTACATGAAGGCTTAAATCATCCCCACACCGTTTTTGTTTTTAGAAAATGTTCTTCCAAAAGAGACGTTGAATTAATGTTAAGTTCATTGTTTCCCGTCTTTGTGAGTATCATTTTCATTCAGCTAGCCTGCCACTTTGAACAGGCTGTATAAGTAAAGAGTTGAAATAGTACCGTTCACGCCTACCTGCGTAATCTCAGTATTGAATATTGACCCTATCTAATAATTGTACTTGGTATCACCCGGGGTGTGACATGTTTGTATATATATATTTATATATATTTATATATTTATATATTTATATATTTATATATTTATATATTTATATATTTATAAAATTATATATTTATATATTTATATATTTATATATTTATATATTTATATATTTATATATCTACATATATAAATTGAACATCTGTAACTTTGACCACTTAAAATTTATAGTAATAGTAGAACATTTTTATAACGCCTTTTCGTCGAAACCTCAAGGCAGGTTGAAATATTCTTAAAGAGATACGTTCAAATTTCAATGTTGCATTCCAAACACACGCACACTAATAAAATATTATTAAACTTGCACCCACAACCGCCATTTTTCACATGTAGATTTCAAATAGCCTGCTTTAGGCTCTTAGCGAATTAACTTTTGGATCAAATCAGGGATCCACCAAACTTTTCATTGTTTCTAGATCTGATTTCTCGATATCCGGTTATTACGTTTACAATAAAAAGCCAGCATAACTTCAAATCGTACTTATTTGATCTAACAATCGTACTTAATATCACCTGTAACTGATACAGTGGTTTCTGAGTTAACCACAGTCAAAGCGTAAAGGGGTCCAGTTTTATAATAAAGAGAAATCAAAATCAACTTTATTTATGGGCATGCTTATTACATATATATGTTTTCATTTGAGAATTTTTCTACCGGGGTGACGTTTGATTAATGAAAATTTCATTGTTTCTCCATCTTCGACTACACTTTTCATTCACCTAAGCTGCCATTTTAAAGAGGTTTTATAATTAAAAAGTTGTTATAGTAATAGTACCGTTGACGTCTAACTAACTGTGAAGTCTCGTGTCAAAAACTGAATCAGTCTAATAATAGTACCTGGTATCACCTGGGGTGTAATATGCTTGTACTGTACGTATATGTCGATCTTTCGGTTTGTGTGTGTAGATTTGTTTTTGCCACCTCTACATTTATGTTGTCATAAGATCCGTACCACTTGCTTGAATCATAATCAAGATCTTTGGTTGTCTGATTGTGAGTCTTAATGGTTATATAAACAGTGATGGCTTCCTACATTTAATTCACGGTTTCTGCTGTATTCATTTAGAATAGCTATAGACACAAATTTAGGCTGTGCATCAACTTGATAAAAAGAGCTCCCAGAATCTGTCATCCCACTAACGTAATTATCTTTAATTTGATTAGTGTGCAAATAAATGATTGTGGAAAATTATTGTAAGAACTACATACTATACATGTTGAAAAAAAATTGGATCTGGGCTTTCCTTTATTAATAAATAGTGCCATTGATTGTAGTTCCTCCTAATTTCAATGGTCAGCTTTTATAAACATGCTACATTTGTAGCAAATTCTTTTTTGTTTTTTGCTGTTGCTCTTATTTTCCTTTGAGGGTGCGATTTAATTATATCCCGTTTTTTCTTGCATAGCTACTTGCCAAACACGTTGGTTTCTCTTGCATAGCTACTTAGCCAAACAATACGTTGGTTTCTCTTGCATAGCTACTTAGCTAAAACATCGTTGGTTTCTCTTGCATAGCTACTTAGCCAAACAATACGTTGGTTTCTCTTGCATAGCTACTTAGCCAAACAATACGTTGGTTCTCTTGCATAATGCCAAACAATACGTTGGTTTCTCTTGCATAGCTACTTAGCCAAACAATGCGTTGGTTTCTCGTTGGTTTCTCTTGCATAGCCCTACTTAGCCAAACAATACGTTGGTTTCTCTTGCATCGCTACTTAGCCAAACAATACGTTGGTTTCTCTTGCATAGCTACTTAGCCAAACAATACGTTGGTTTCTCTTGCATAGCTACTTACGTTGGTTTCTCTTGCATAACAATGCGTTGGTTTCTCTTGCATAGCTACTTAGCCAAACAATACGTTGGTTTCTCTTGCATAGCTACTTAGCCAAACAATACGTTGGTTTCTCTTGTATCAATAGCATTGGCAGCCACACACAATATATTATTAATACTGGATTAATTTATATAAGAAAATAACAAAATTGGAAATACGGTTGGTTTGTTTTGTTTTGAAATGATGTACGAGAAAAAAGATAAAAGAGACAAAGACTTTCCATTGTGTGTCTTTTACCATTTAGAAGATGAAAACATAAACAACAATTACAAGCAACTAGATTTTATTATTGGAAATCGTTGTTATCTAAACCATAGTCCGTTGCTGACTTTCATTTCAGTGTTGATTTCTAAATGATAAATAATGTCCTAACGTCTATATTTATGAATAAAATGTACTGCTCATAACAACAAGAAGGAATTAAGCACTATAGAAAAACAGCGATAGCCTTCTTTATTTAAAGCCAAACGGCTAACATTTTCTATTATCAATGGGCAGATCTGTATGAAAAACTTGTTTTGTCCCACTGGAAAGAAAAAGCAATAAGTCTATCTCTTCTTATTTCATGACTAGCCTTCGCATGAAAAAATATTGTTTCCGGATCTGCACCAAAATTTTCAATACATAGACATGATAATATTAATAATGTCTCTTTGAAAGGTATTGATAAAGAATTGAAATCAGGGGGAGAGTGAGAGTTTATTATCAGAGTTAGTTAATTTGGAAGCTAAGATTTGATGTAAAGGGCTAATTTCTGCCAAGACTTTAAATACTTGTAATTACTGTGTAGAGTTGATGTAAAGGGCTAATTTCTGCCAAGACTTTAAATACTTGTAATTACTGTGTAGAGTTGATGTAAAGGGCTAATTTCTGCCAAGACTTTAAATACTTGTAATTACTGTGTAGAGTTGATGGCGCTTTCAGTTAAGGGTAAGAAGTCACTGCAAGGAACCAAGCCTTGTGCCATTCGCTAAGCTAAAGAGCAAATTTTCAGATTTACTTAATGCTAAGTGTTAATGCTCAGGGTCAGAGTTAAGTATAAGATAATATAAGGTAAGATAAGATAAGATATCCTTTAATGATCCTTAAACAGGAAATTACATTGTCTTTGTTGACATAATGCTCACAATAAATGATCATAACAGGAATTTAATTACTATGTTAATAATGGTATAATATGATTTACACTCTATCTCTCATTCACTAATTAATAGGCCTCTCATTCTCTAATAGGTCTCTCATTCACTAAAGGCCTCTCATTCACTAATAGGCCTCTCATTCACTAATAGGCCTCTCATTCTCTAATAGGCCTCTCATTCACTAAAAGGCCTCTCATTGTCTAATAGGTCTCTCATTCACTAATAGGCATCTCATTCACTAATAGGCCTCTCATTCACTAATATGTCTCTCATTGTCTAATAGGCCTCTCATTCACTAATAGGCATCTCATTCACTAATAGGCCTCTCATTGTCTAATAGGCCTCTCATTCATATAGGCCTCTCATTCACTAATAGGCCTCTCATTGTCTAATAGGCCTCTCATCTAATAGGCCTCTCATTCACTAATAGGCCTCTCATTCACTAATAGGCCTTTCATTCACTAATAGGCCTCTCATTCTTGTAATGTTAAAGATGTCATGATACATAATACAATAAAGTGGAATGTTAATTTAGTACATAGATGGAATCATAATTTAATATGGCCAAATGGAGAAATGAATTAAGATAATGACATTGAGTTGTTTGTCTTAGGTAAAAACCTCCCACTCCTACCTACTGTCTGGATTTAGGAGTTGAGGATATGAGACTCATCCTTTATGATTTTAAGCAATTTTGAGTTACATACTTTTTAAAATACAGCAGCAAGAGTTATTATTATTATTACCCACTTTAACGGAAACCAAAAATATATACATTTCAAATGTTTTCCTTGTACAGTGCTCACTGCTTATAAAGAAGGCCAGAAATCAGTTAAGGACATAAGTGTTCTTAAATCAAATGTGTTCTTATGTCTTTGTTATCCAATGGCATCCAAGTCTGTTGAAATAAAACATTCAATTTTTAAAATTTCATTCAATTCAATTAAAAAAAACTTTATTCATCCGTAAAAGTGGAAATTTGTAACAACAGCTAACATCAGCATTAAAAATAAATAGGATTTCAAAATGAAAATTTTTAAAGCAATTGATAAATAAGATTAAGGAAGGAAATCAATTATGTCGAGCAAACTGTGCTCTTATATCTGATCTGTTGTTCTTGTAAGTGTTGTTCTTAAATGCGGTCAGCAAAGTACTTGTAATGCATGCAGCCTCTGCTTCCCCCCCCCCTCCCCCATTTAGCACAGTCTTGTTTCACTGTAGCCATGGTTACACTACTATAAGTTAAGTACAGTGCATGTAGTAGTAGTGTTATTCACATAAACCATGGACCTACATACATTGATTACATTGATCTCTTCCCCTTACCCCCAAGGTGTTTAGATGGTCAATCAAGATTAATACGAGTACAAGAGTTTGCTTGACAGGGAGTGGAATATAACAAATAATATTAGAACGATGCATCAGTTTTTCAGTCTATATTCTCTTTGTTTTGAGAACAATATTCGTTATACCAGTTAGTTATACTATAGTACATGTATCATGGGCACAAATGAGTCTGTATTTGTGTGTGGGTTTATCTCTTTGTCTGTCTGTCAGTCTCTGTCGATCTCTGTCTGTCTGTCTGTCTGTCTGTCTCTCGTTGTTTCTCTCTTTCTCTCTTTCTCTCTCTCTCTCTCTCTCTCTCTCTCTCTCTCTCTCTCTCTCTCTTTCTCTCTCTCTCTCTCTCTCTCTCTCTCTCTCTCTCTCTCTCTCTCTCTCTCTCTCTCTCTCTCTCTCTCTCTCTCTCTCTCTCTCTGTCTGTCTCTCTGTCTCTCTCTCTCTCTCTCTCTCTGTCTGTCTGTCTGTCTGTCTGTCTCTCTCTCTCTCTCTCTCTCTCTCTCTCTCTCTCTCTCTCTCTCTCTCTCTCTCTCTCTCTCTCTATCTCTGTCTCTGTCTCTCTCTCTCTGTCTCTCTGTCTCTGTCTCTGTCTCTGTCTCTCTGTCTCTCTCTCTCTCTCTCTCTCTCTCTCTCTCTCTCTCTCTCTCTCTCTCTCTCTCTCTCTCTCTCTCTCTGTCTCTCTCTCTCTCTCTCTCTCTCTCTCTCTCTCTCTCTCTCTCTCTCTCTCTCTCTCTCTCTCTCTCTCTCTCTCTCTCTCTCTCTCTCTCTCTCTCTCTCTCTCTCTCTCTCTCTCTCTCTCTCTCTCTCTCTCTCTCTCTCTCTCTCTCTCTCTCTCTCTCTCTCTCTCTGTCTCTCTGTCTCTGTCTGTCTGTCTGTCTGTCTGACTGTCTCTCTCTCTCTCTCTCTCTCTCTCTCTCTCTCTCTCTCTCTCTCTCTCTCTCTCTCTCTCTCTCTCTCTCTCTCTCTCTCTCTCTCTCTCTCTCTCTCTCTCTCTCTCTCTCTCTCTCTCTCTCTTTGTGTCTGTCTGTCTCTCTCTCTGTCTGTCTGTCTGTCTGTCTGTCTGTCTCTAATTCATTAGGTTCAGATTATATTTTGAGCTTACAATGGAGCAACTGGTTTCATTTTGATTGATGATTTTCTTGTGTTCCGTTATCATTTTAAGTAATTTAATTAAGAATTAGAGATTTAAGGAAAGTATCAACATCTCTACCGTTACTTAAATCATAGATTCCTTCCCTATTTGTATTTTATAGTTCTATTTTCTTATTTAAAAAAAAATAATTTCTTGACTTTACACCCATATCTATCAAACTAATTCAATGAAATAATATGATTCGTCCTAGTTGAGTTCATACCTAGCTTATGATTTATAAGCTTTTGCTGTGCACTGCGTGTGTGTTGGACTTTGTGTGTACATGATAGTATGTGTGTGTGTGTATATGTGTGTGTGTGTTTGCTAGGATGCTAGGTGAGGGGCTGAGGGGATAAGGTGCTTACTCTACACATCACAAATATGGATTTAATTGTTTGAGCACTGGCTTGAGATGCTTAAAATATTTTCCTTAACTCGGATCAAACATTACTGTACATGCCCAAATATTCACCTATAAATGATCAAACATAGTGAAAGATATGTTAGCTATAATTTACGTGCATGAATAATACAAATATGACGTTTTCCTAGAAACAACAAAATGACTCAGGATTTCTTTCCTCTCCCCTATGGTTTTTGCACAACTTTGAATTTATTTTTACTCATACTTACACAGTCAGCGTTTTCACCCTTGTTATCATCAAGAAGATAAAAAGGAAAGAAAGCTCCACGAAGAGATTGTAAAGAACATCTAAATCTACATAAAAAGTTGTCTTACAGTAGTGTTAAATTCTGATCATATTCTGGGAACTTTAATGTTTATGTTTTCTATTGTGTTGTAGAGTTTGGTATTCAATTTTGTGATATGTATATATATATTCAATTTTGTGATATGTATATATATATTCAATTTTGTGATATGTATATATATATTCAATTTTGTGATATGATATATATATTCAATTTTGTGATATATATATATATATATTCAATTTGTATATATATATATATATATATATATATATATATATATATATATATATATATATATATATATATATATATATATATATATATATATATATATATATATATATATATTTATATATATATCTATTATAATAAAAAAACTGGCTTATTTTCTGTCGCACCTCCTGACCTTATTAAACGATCAATCAAGCTGAAATTTTGTATGGAAATACTCAAAGGTTTGAAGTATAATCCTTCATTTTCAAATCCCTATAACTCTATTGAATTATTGTGTAATTAATTAGCCAAATTAGCTTTGTTTCGGTTCAATGTGCTGTGATACTTTTAAATTAACTTTTCAGAAGTTGTTGCTTCGAAGCGTAAACAAGTAGACTAGAGTCTTACAAAAGTACGAAAATTGATTTTGTAGGCTCAAAGTTTTGAGTGTTATCTATATCATAGATCTAGATTTATCTGTTTCACTTTCACTTTCACTATGTATGTAGATTGATAAAATGTGCTTCTCATCATAGATCTAAATCTGCCGGAGGACTCCTTCAGTTGGGCACACAGTGTGATTTTTATTGGGATGATCCAAGGCCTCTGTCCATAGGAGGCCTTGGGTGGACTGTCGAAGGGATCTAGCTTTGACTCGGGTGGGTGGGTGGGGGGGCGAGGGGAAGCAGGTCGGGGGTGGGGCAGGTCGCGGGTGGGCAAGGGTTTTAGGGTCAGTGATGGTGATAGTGATAGTATAGTGTGTGCTCTATGATGGGAGTCCTTCCACATCTAATTTCTAGATAAAATCTCGAAGTATGAGACATGGTGAATTCTAGGAAGGAACATCAGAAATGATGATATTTACAACAGGTTACTAAGACAGCATAACAAAATCAGCTTCAGCCAGAGAAGAAGAAGGAGAAGAAAAAATGAAGGAGAAGAGGAAAAGGAAAAAGGAGGGAGGGAGGAGCAGGAGAAGAAGAAGAAGAAAAAAGACAAGGATGACGAATATTAGTATGTATTATCTCACCCGGGAAATCACGGGAACTCCACTAGTATTAGTATATATAAAATAAATATATATGCATTTTTAAATTTGAGCATGAAAGATAATGCATAATAATGTATGTGCCCAGTATTAGCTATGAGGAAGCATGAGATGCCCATGAACATTCCTGATCATTTATCCCATCCTTAAGTTCATATTTGATCCGTTTATTATAGTTACCAGTGAACAACTTATCCAAAAGTATATATATGTAAACTTACTTTTAAAAAAATGTACATTTCTAAAGTATTTGTTTGCATCAACTTAACCATCGTTTTTGTTGGTTCTGTTCTCAGGCTCTAATGGGACGACAAGGTGTACGGAGCGAAGGGGACTTAACTCCAGTGTGAATGAAGGACTCATCAAAACCATTGTCTCACCACACCGTCCGCTGTGTTTTTAACTTTAACCGCAGAGATGCCAGCTGGATGCGGTGGAGGACCACCGATTGCCATGCAAACTATGTGCAGCTCTTAGAGAACCATCACACCCATCATCTCTGTTCATGCAATATCATGGTTTAATTTTCATTGCTTTCAATTTGATTTATTTCTCTTCTTCTGTCATGTTTGTTTTTTTCTCTCCGTTTCATCGGGAAGCTCCTGTGATAAATATCAGGGACACTTGTATTTTGCAACACACACATACACAGACTTGTGCACACCTAAACGCACACACACACCCAATATATATATATATACATTATATAAAATGTATGTGAAGTTGCGGAATGGAATGAACTTCCAGCTAGCATTGCAAACGCTCAAACCACTGAACAATTTAAACAATGTCTACACAAGTTCATTTTCAAACTTGTAACTGTAAAACCATCTGCAGGATAGGCCAATAGGCCCTTTGCAGATTAATGAGCAAAACAGAAGGATTTGATTGTATGACACGATATTGCTAGTTGGGCAAACATCAGGGAAAGCTGCATAGAATGACGGAAGTCGAAAATGATAAATGACAACATGTTACAATTCCACTGAAGAAAGCGGACGAAATACGTGGGCATCACTTTTCAGACTTAACCCATTGTCAGATACCACAGGTCTTTCTCTTCTTCTCTCTGTCATGACACTGTGTGGGTGATGGTTGTAGAAGATAAGACAGGATATCCATTTATTGATTCTTAAACAGGAATTTACATTGTGTTTGTTGACATAATGCTCACAATAAACAATCACAACAGAAAAGTTAATTTGTATAATATACTATAATTTAATTTGTCAAAAACACGTTGTCTCCATATGAACAGTTACCATAAGTGTGTAAATATTCCTTGTTTGGTGTTTGATGAAAGGTTTCACCCTAAATGTCACCTAAATATCACCTGTTTGTTCTATCTTCTTTGGTGGAGTTGTCACTCATTGTCGTTTATCATTTCTGATGGAAATGCCTTTAGCTGTACTATTATTAAGTAGAAGATCTTTAATGTAATTTTTCACCCAGTTAACTGCGTTATTAGAAATTTTCCTTATTTAATGGTCTTTAAAACGTTATACGTGTAAAAAGACTTATTTAGGCACAGACGTATATATTTGTGTGTGTATGTGTGTATGTGTATTACATGGAGCGATATGAAAATATGTGTGTTGTGTGCTATTTGCTATGTAAAATTGGTCACAAATCCCAACGAGGCATTTCTGTTTTTGGAATGGAGAATTTCATCATCTTATTGTAACACTTCATTGTATTTCAATTGTGTGACTTTCTGTGTTAAAGTTAAAAGTGCTTAGAAATGTATAAAACTGCTAGGTTGCCTCTTGTGACTTAGTTTAATATCGGATTAAAGATGTTAAAAATGTCACAATGTATTTCAATTGCGTGGCTTTCTGTGTTAAAGTATGCTAAAAAAAAATGTTTCCATGTCATTCAATTAACTTTTCCCCTACATAAATGTAGAGTGATTGTTATTAGTGATAGTAATATGCATAATTTTTCTCATTCATAGTTGGAACAGTATTATATAATGTGTTTGCAAATAGCAAGTGTTAACCAGAGACAGCAATATGCCTATTACATTGATATCCTCATTAATATTAGGAGATAGTATCAGAAATTATTAGCTTAAGGCATGAGATGCGCTGGTATTAGCTATGAAGAAGCATGAGATGTCCTCAGTATTAGCTATGAAGAAGCATGAGATGTCCTCAGTATTAGCTATGAAGAAGCATGAGATGCCCTCAGTATTAGCTATGAAGAAGTATGAGATGCGCCCAGTATTAGCTATGAAGAAGCATGAGATGCCCTCAGTATCAGCTATGAGCAAGTATGAGATGCGCCCAGTATTAGCTATGAGGAAGCATGAGATGCGCTCAGTATTAGCCATGAGAAATCATGAGATGCGCCCAGTATTAGCTATGAAGCAGCATGAGATGCGCTCAGTATTAGCCATGAGAAATCATGAGATGCACTCAGTATTAGTTATGAGAAAGCATGAGATTCCCTCAGTATTAGCTATGAGAAAGCATGAGATGCCCTCAGTATTAGCTATGGAAAGCATGAGATGCGCTCAGTATTAGCTATGAAGAAGCATGAGATGCGCTCAGTATTAGCTATGAAGAAGCATGAGATGCGCTCAGTATAAGCTATGAAGAAGCATGAGATGCGCTCAGTATTAGCCATGAGAAATCATGAGATGCGCCCAGCATTAGCTATAAAGCAGCATGAGATGCACTCAGAATTAACCATGAGAAATCATGAGATGCGCTCAGTATTAGCTATGAAGCAGCATGAGATGCACTCAGAATTAACCATGAGAAATCATGAGATGCGCTCAGTATTAGTTATGAGAAAGCATGAGATTCCCTCAGTATTAGCTATGAGAAAGCATGAGATGCCCTCAGTATTAGCTATGGGAAAGCATGATATGCGCTCAGTATTAGCTATGAAGAAGCATGAGATGCGCTCAGTATTAGCTATGAGAAATCTGCCACTGTTGAGACTTAGAGCCTTAGAGGCAAACTTCAACAGGATGACTTTGATGGTGTGGTTATAAGACTGCTGGACATGGTATCATGAGATCATGGGTTTGAAAATGTAGTGTACTGGTGAGCTTTTGTAACACACCAAAATAATGACAACAAATTTGAATATTCAAGATAAGCCATCAGTTAATAAAACGCCCACACCAATGCCTGAAACATTAGTTAAATAAATCACTGTATGCCACAACGATATGAAGAATTAGCCAAACTAACAGATTTCTATCCCAAGTTTGATGGATTCACTAACATTTTTCACACAATTTAATAGGCAGTTCAAAGGGTGGTGTGTTATTAAAGCTCACTAGTATAGATATCAATCACTGACATTCCTTAAACGTATCACTACAAAATGAGGCAGCATGACTGTTTGACTGTTGTAACCTCATGGATATATATGCTTACAGCAATCTACGTGTGCTATGTTTTTTTATATGGTTATAGAGCATAATTAAAGATAAGTTGCTTCTAGTCGTGAAATGTTTTTCCTCTGAAGAATGGGATGTCCTATAAAATTCAAGTTTAATTTTGATGTTTTCAACTAAAGTTCAATTTCTTAAGTAAAATTGGCATGGACCATTTATACATTAATATATTCTACATTTACTTACATATACGGATGCATATTATTATGCTGTGTTGGGGATTTACAATTTTTTTACCGTTTTCCTTTCCTGTGTTTGCTATTATATATAATCAGATAATTGATAAGAAATCAATTGAAAGTGTATCGTTTGAATTTGAAAATGGACACATAGTCAGGGACACAGGGACATTACTGATATAGACCTAGTTAGTCTCATATCAAATGGGTATTAAAGGTTGGCAGTATATTTAATACAACTATGTTTATTATGAAAGAAATGACATTAGATAATATTTAAGCCCCATAGGAACAAAGAACAGACAAATACAAGGAATAGACAGAAAACATCTAGGCCGCCATTGGGATTCAACTCACAACCTCTGTGTCAGCACCCATCGCCACGCCATAAAAGAAAGCGTGCCACCACCCGAGCTAATTACACTCCTCCTTGAACCCGAGAAGCATGAGATTTATGAGACATGAGATTTATGAGATTTATGAGACATAAGATTTATGAGACATGAGATGTATGAGATTTATGAGACATGAGATTTATGAGACATGAGATTTATGGGATTTATGGAGCGTAGTTACCTGGGTTGGTAGCACACTTTCTATTCATGGTGAGGGGATGGGTACCGACGCAGAGGTCACAATTTCAATCCCCATGGTGGCCTAAAAATGTTCTGTCTATTCCTTGTATTTGTCTTGTCTTTGTTCCTATGTGGCTTAAATATTATTTAATGTCGTTTCCTCCATTTTCGGCATGCCCCTTGCCTCATTGTTTGTCTTTATGTTTATTATGTAAAGCTTTATAATATGTCATACATGTATATATATTGTTTCTCATGAGAAGCTTCTCCTTCTTCAAGTTTGTGGTTAATAACTCAACTGTAAAGCACTAGCAGGAATGTAGTACATTTTCCAATAATTGTAAGTAAGTAAAGTTCCTTAAAGCCGCTATGGCCCATAGAGCCAGAGATTATCTCAGTTTCAATAGCGTAAAGGAGAACAGGTCAGAATAATCAGCTGGACAGGACTCTAGTAGTCATAACGTAGGTTTTTACTCTCAAGATTTTGACACAGAGATAAAATTTTCTAATGAGGAGTCCAAACGGTCAAAGCAGTGAAGTGTCTGGCTATCAACCATCACATCCAGCCTTCAGTCAAGTGAGACCTGCAGTTAGGGTGGGTGGTGTTGGGCGGTTGGCCGGTGCTACTGGTTTTAGATAGGTCATATCTTTGGGAGATCACCACACATGGTGGACAGGGTAAATTTCTGTAAAACCAATAAGCAAAGGAGTTAGTATGATGATTATTGCCATTTCAAGTAAGGGTTCTACTCTCTCATGGCCCAAATCTATGTGATGCATAATAAAGTAGTAAAACAAGACAAGCAAAAGGTAAACAAAACCTGACTTAACTGACTTTTCACACCAATAATAACTTAAGTAAGGAAAGTAAGTCTCACACTCAGTTTCAGTGTAGAGTCAGATCTTTGTATGTACGGCATACGTTAGAATGTGATGTATGATGACAAGATGCGATGACTTGACCAAAGAAGACAGAACAAACTCGTGATGATTCGGGGTATAAACGTAGTAATAATTTGATATTGATTTCCATGCCGACTAGACTCTCACCTCGACTAGACTCTCACCTCACCTATACCCTCACCTCGACTAGACTCAGTTCGACTATACTTTCACCTCGACTATACTCTCACCTCGACTAGACTCTCACCTCGACTATACTTTCACCTCGACTAGACTCTCACCTCGACTATACTTTCACCTCGACTAGACTCTCACCTCGACTATACTTTCACCTCGACTAGACTCACACCTCACCTATACCCTCACCTCGACTAGACTCTCTCACCCCTCGACTATACTCTCACCTCACTCTACCTCACCTATACCCTCACCTCGACTAGACTCTCCCACCTCACCTATACTCTCTCACCTCAGCTCCTATACTCTCACCTCGACTAGACTCTCACCTCACCTCACTACCACCCTCACCTCGACTAGACTCAGCTCGACTATACTCTCACCTCAACTAGACTCTCACTCTCACCTCACCTATACCCTCACCTCGACTAGACTCAGCTCGACTATACTCTCACCTCGACTAGACTCTCACTCTCACCTCGACTATACTCTCACTTCGACTAGACTCTCACCTCACCTATACTCTCACCTCGACTATACTTTCACTTCGACTAGACTCTCACCTCGCCTATACTCTCACCTCACCTATACTCTTCACCTCACCTATACTCTCACCTCGACTATACTCTCACCTCACTAGACTCTCACCTCACCTATACTCTCACCTCGACCTATACTCTCACTTCGACTAGACTCTCACCTCGCCTATACTCTCACTTCGACCTAGACTCTCACCTCACCTATACTCTCACCTCGACTAGACTCTCACCTCGCCTATACTCTCACCTCGACTATGAACTCTCACCTCGACTATACTCTCACCTCGACTAGACTCTCACCTCACCTATATTCTCACTTCGACTAGACTCTCACCTCACCTAGACTCTCACCTCGACTATACTCTCACTTCGACTAGACTCTCACCTCACCTATACCCTCACCTCGACTAGACTCTCACCTCACATATACTCTCACCTCGACTATACTCTCACCTCGACTAGACTCTCACTCTCACCTCGACTCTCTCCTCTCACCTCGCCTATACTCTCACTTCGACTAGACTCTCACCTCACCTCGACTATACTCTCACCTCGACTATACTCTCCCACCTCACCTATACTCTCACCTCGACTATACTCTCACCTCACCTATACTCTCACCTCGACTATACTCTCACCTCGACTATACTCTCACCTCACGTATGCCGTCACCTCACATATGCCCTCACCCCCCGACTAGACTCTCTACTCTCACCTTGACTAGACTCTCTACTCTCACCTTGACTAGATTCTATACTCTCACCTCGACTATACTCTCACCTCGACTAGACTCTACTCTCACCTCACGTATACTCTCACCTCGACCTAGACTCTCTACTCTCACCTTACGTATACTCTCACCCCACGTATACTCTCACCTCACGAAGTCTGAATAGACCTAACTGCCCATGATTTCCTGATGGGTTGACTGTAAGAATGTAAGAATGTAAAAAAAATCTGTCTAGGTTTGGAATTGAAGTCCCTGAGTGTAATGGTAGTCGTACACCCTTGTACCCTCTTAGACTAAATTTTAATGTGTTTGGTGACCTTTCTTCAATTTCAATGTCATGACTATCTCAAACATGAGTTTCCACACATATTCTGTCCATGAAATGAAACGCATATTATTTCTATGTAATTTAAATCCATTCAACGACTTGTAAGAGCGTTTTGGTTTGTTATGTGTGTGAAGTGAGTTCTTTTCAACTTCAACCAATTGTTTTACTATTATTCTGTTGCAGTCAATAAATCAAGGTATAAACATTTCATTTTCGTGATTTTATCCCTTTTTCTACCTTTAGTTTTTGATATATATATATATATATATATAAATATTATATTATATTAGTACATTACTTTTTGTGGACAGTACAGTTCTACCGCAATCTTTCATTGTTAAAAGTCATGCCTTATTTTCCTTTCTTCTTTTTCTCTTTAGTTCCTTCTCTGTTTCTACACTTGTGTGAATGTGTGGTGAAGAAATTACTGCTTTGTTCCACAAATATTTTCATTCACAGAAATACTTTTTCTTCAACGAATTTAGCGAGAGAGATTTTGTACTTACTTACTCTTCATCAATGTTGCCTCTAAGCTGTGTGTGCACATACTGCACGCTGCTGTGCACACACACACATTCACAATTGAGAAATGTCAGTGGACATGAATACAATTTTTGTTCATGTCTAGTGTTCATTCTCATTCTCATTCTCATTCTCATTCTCATTCTCATTCTCATGCACACACAACTAAGGGTGTTTCCGTCAAGCTTTGTACAACACCAAAAATGTGCACACACAACTGGGGTGTTTTTCAGCAAGCTTTGTACAACACCAAAAAATGCACACACAACTGGGGTGTTTCCGTCAAGCTTTGTACAACACCAAAAAATGTGCACACACAACTGGGGTGTTTCCGTCAAGCTTTGTACAACACCAAAAAATGTGCACACACAACTGGGGTGTTTCCGTCAAGCTTTGTACAACACCAAAAAAATGCACACACAACTGGGGTGTTTTCGTCAAGCTTTGTACAACACCAAAAAATGTGCACATACAACTGGGAAAAAACGTCAAGCTTTGTACAACACCAAAAAATGTGCACACACAACTGGGGTGTTTTTCATTTTGTACAACACCAAAAAATGTGCACTACACAACACAAAATTGTTTCCGTCAAGCTTTGTACAACACCAAAAAATGTGCACATACAAACTAGAAAAAACTAAGAGGACATTACATTCCTGCTCTTAAGTAGCTCTTTGTCTTCATTTAAAATAATAATCTCTTACACACAGTGTTCTGTCTCCATCAACAAGTTTAGGAGAGGTTTTAATATTTTGAGTATCATCAATATGTACAGAGGAGAGATTTTACTATTTTGAGTATCATCAATATGTACAGGGGAGAGATTTTACTATTTTGAGTATCATCAATATGTACAGAGGAGAGATTTTAATATTTTGAGTATCATCAATATGTACAGAGGAGAGATTTTAATATTTTGACTATCATCAATAGGTACAGAGGAGAGATTTTAATATTACAGTATCATCAATATGTACAGAGGAGAGATTTTAATATTTTGAGTATCATCAATATGTACAGAGGAAGATTTTAATATTTTGAGTATCATCAATATGTACAGAGGAGAGATTTTACTACAGCCAACTCTGGTTAATCACAACTTTTCTTAAGGAACAGAATTAATTCTATATAAAAGTCACTGGTTGTCGCAACAACCGAAAAATGTCACCCAGCTACTCCTTGTCTGAGATTTTCTGTTGGCTTTTTTGTTCTTCTGATTTCGCACTTTGTTAAGCGATGCTCACTTTCCCACGTTGTCATTATCTGACATTACACAACCATAATGATACAACTTACAATGGCCTGACACTGATTGCAGTGGATCTAGCGGATAGCAAAAGTGAAATTGTCCCGTGCATAGACAGACTAGATAGCTTGGAAGCATGATATTACAACGTACAATATGCAACAAAGTGACTTGCCCACGCCAATAAGAAGAGGAGCAGTGGAAAACTGACGTTCAGGTCAAGTGGGTATCATTATCAACCAGCTCCAACGTAAATAGTGAAGGTTACTGTTGTAATTGAGCTTTTGCCTGCTGTGCAATATCTATTTGAAGGCATACAACTTTGACACATATATGAGAATGTCCTAGATGGTCCCAAGGCAAAGTTATTGGATGCAAAAAAATATTGCAAGAGACACACTTGTCATCAAGTACTGAAATGAGCCTAAACACTAGGCTCACGTGGAATCGGTTTATGCAATCGGATAATGGCAACAAATTTGGCGTTCCTGTAGCGTTGCAATTGACCAGAGTCGACTGTATTGAATATCATCAAAGTGCAGCATTTTACTTTCTAGTCCTATTTTGTGTGAGAGTGATAAGAGGTTGAGGAAACTTTGATGAAGATTGTTGAGTAAAAATTAACCATTTTGATCAAAATACGCAAGAACAGTTATCAGCTAGTCTTCAATATCTTATAATATATTGTACATGTATAATAACACTAATATAGTTATTTTTTGTTTACTTTGATTATTTTTTAACTTGTATGAAATTGAAAACTGTTGGGTTTGGTTTTATTTTGTCTAAGTGATAAGAGTATTATTAATTTAGATTGGTTTTTGTATTTATAGCTTGGTATTTATTATTTTCATGTTTGTTGATGGTTGGAAACAAAACAGAAATGAATTGACCGACCGTATTTCAAGCTTTCAAAAGATGTTTGTGATATTTCATATTTCTATGAATATTTGTTTCTATATTGATCTGTATGATGTACATTTTTGTTCTGCTTGTACATTGACATATTTATTTTACAATGTTTTTGCTCCATGAACTTATTCAAATCATCTCGCGACGACTACATTAGATTTGTGGCCAGAGTGAAAGTTAACTTCATTAGTATCAGTTTAGCTATTTCAGTAACCAGTAGACTCCAGAAATAGAAAATAAAAAATCAGAACTTGATTGCTTTAGTTAACACAAGATGATGTGCACTGACAATAATACTAATAAATACTCGTTATTGTATAAAAGTTGAGTCAGTCACATACTAGCAAGGAGAAGAAGAAGAAGAAAAGAAGAAGAAGAAAAGAAGAAGAAGAAGAAGAAGAAGAAGAAGAAGAAGAAGAAGAAGAAGAAGAAGAAGAAGAAGAAGAAGAAGGAGAAGGAGGAGGAGGAGGAGGAGGAGGAGGAAAAGAAGAAGAAGGAGAAGAAGAAGAAGAAGAAGAAGAAGAAGAAGAAGAAGAAGAAGAAGAAGAAGAAGAAGAAGAAGAAGAAGAAGAAGAAGAGGAAGAGGAAGAAGAAGAAGAGAAGAAGGAAGAGGAAGAAGAAGAAGAAGAAGAAGAAGAAGAAGAAGAAGAAGAAGAAGAAGAAGAAGAAGAAGAAGAAGAAGAAGAAGAAGAAGAAGAAGAAGAAGAAGAAGAAGAAGAAGAAGAAGAAGAAGAAGAAGAAGAAGAAGAAGAAGAAGAAGAAGAAGAAGAGGGAGAAAAAGGAAAGGAGAAGAAGAAAAGAAGAAGGAGAAGAAGAACAAGAAGAAAAGAAGAAGGTCAAGAACAAACACAAAGAACAAGAAAAGGAGACGAAGAAGAAACCCTGAAAAGAAGAACAAGAACAAGAATGGCAACTTGCGCTGATTCAATCATTCATTGTCTAGCCAGTGACCGACGTGAATGTAGAAACATAGGGGCTGTCGTGCACTCAGTGTGCCTCCTCCTACCTACTTGGTCAGTAGTTTACATACTTCTCCTACCTACTTGGTCAGCAGTTTACATACTCCTCCTACTTGGTCAGTAGTTTACATACTCCTCCTACCTACTTGGTCAGTAGTTTACATACTCCTCCTACCTACTTGGTCAGTAGTTTACATACTTCTCCTACCTACTTGGTCAGTAGTTTACATACTTCTCCTACCTACTTGGTCAGTAGTTTACATACTCCTCCTACCTACTTGGTCAGTAGTTTACATACTCTCCTACCTACTTGGTCAGTAGTTTACATACTCCTCCTACCTACTTGGTCAGTAGTTTACATACTCCTCCTACCTACTTGGTCAGTAGTTTACATACTCCTACTCACTTGGTCCAGAAGTTTGCATACTCCTCCCCTACTTGGTCAGTAGTTTACATACTCTCCTACCTACTTGGTCAGTAGTTTACATACTCCTCCTACCTACTTGGTCCACTCCTCCTACCTACTTGGTCAGTAGTTTACATACTCCTCCCTCCTACTTGGTCAGTAGTTTACATACTTCTCCTACCTACTTGGTCATTAGTTTACATACTTCTCCTACCTACTTGGTCAGTAGTTTACATACTCCTCCTACCTACTTGGTCAGTAGTTTACATACTTCTCCTACCTACTTGGTCAGTAGTTTACATACTTCTCCTACCTACTTGGTCAGTAGTATTCATACTCCTCCTACCTACTTGGTCAGTAGTTTCCTACTTCTACCTACTTGGTCAGTAGTTTACATACTTCTCCTACCTACTTGGTCAGTAGTTTACATACTCCTCCTACCTACTTGGTCAGTAGTTTACATACTTCTCCTACCTACTTGGTCAGTAGTTTACATACTTCTCCTACCTACTTGGTCAGTAGTTTACATACTCCTCCTACCTACTTGGTCAGTAGTTTACATACTTCTCCTACCTACTTGGTCAGTAGTTTACATACTTCTCCTACCTACTTGGTCAGTAGTTTACATACTTGCCAAGTTTCCACGATTGATGTCAATATCAAATAGGATCAGTTAGGTGCATAATTATTTTTACGTTAGCACCATGTCATGTCAGTCGTTAATGTCAACGTGCTTCATCATCTCAGTCAATGAGAAAACTCCAACTTTTTGTATGTCACTGTTTGGCTTGTTTCGATTTGGAATTGATTTAATCTAGGCAAAGGCAGAGAGTTTTGTTTTGCCTATTATTATTAAATATTATTATTATTATTATTATTATTATTATTATTATTTATTATTACTATTTATTATTATTATTATTGTTATTATTATTATTATTATTATTATTATTATTATTATTATTATCATTATTATTATTATTATTATTATTATTATTATTATTATTATTATCATTATTATTATTATTATTATTATTATTATTATTTATTATTATTATTATTTATTATTATTATTATTATTATTTATTATTATTATTATTATTATTATTATTATTACCCTCCCTCTCTCTCTCCCTCCCTCCCCCCCCTCCCTCCCTTCCCTTTTTTGTGTTCATTTTTGAACGGTAATATATTATGGCAAAGAGGATTTGAGTACAATTATACCTGTTTTACTGACCTTGTTGGCCTCCAATATTTGTTTATCAACAAAAACAGTTGTGACTATGACAAAGGTTTGTTTTTCTATATTAAAAAAAAATGATTGAAAAAAAGAGGAAGGTACAAAAAAAATTAGCCCCGTCCACGCCGGCACCGCATTCAATTTCTTTAGAAAGACAGACAGACAGACAGACAAAGACAACCATCTAGGGACACACAGTCTGACATAAAAAAGACAGATATACGGACAGACTGAAGCAGTCACAGAGAGAGAGAGAGAGAGAGAGAGAGAGAGAGAGAGAGAGAGAGAGAGAGAGACAGACAGACAGAGAGACAGAGAGACAGACAGACAGACAGACAGACAGGACGGACAGACAGACAGGACAGACAGACAGGACAGCGGACGGACGGATGGACGCACCATGTAACTGGGATGGGTAGATTTTCTGCCCAAAAGGAAACAAAAAACCCAACGAAATGCCTGAAATGGGGCTTGAACCCAGCACCTCTGTCTGCGGCACTGTGTAGTAATGCCTTTGTTTGAACCACTCGGCCATCTCATTCCAAATAAGGTGGACTCGGTAGTCCAGAGGTAACGTGTCGGCCTCTCAGCCAACTGGTGACACATTTTCTGGAGTTTTTATTTCGAGCAAATACTGGTCTAGGTAGATGGAACGACACCCTAGTCCTATGGGAGACGGACGATACAAAGGAGGTCCCATTTGGTGATCACAACACTGTGCGTGTTATAAATCCCTTGGCAGGGTAGTCTGGGAAAAAAAAAAAATCCGCCACCAATACGCCAAAGATCACCTTAGTTGTGGATGTGGGTAAATGACATGAAATCTTTATGACATCAAATCCCCAATAAAGTGCAAGTCCAGCCAAAAGGACAAAACAGACAGTAGAGTTTCGAGTACAGTAGAGTCTCCGCCAAAATGCACAGCCCAAAGGTGACCAAAAATCGTGCAAACAGACAGTAGAGTTTCGAGTACAGTAGTTTCCGCCAAAATGCACAGCCCAAAGGTGACAAAAATCGTGCACTTTGGCGAAGGTGCATTTTGACCGAGTCAAGGTTAACATAGATCTAGATGACACACACACACACACACACACACACACGGAGACACCTGTGCGTGACAGATTTTGTTACTAGGACGAGACAAAAAGAGATTATCAAGTTTATTTGTCACAGGAATTTGACTCTAAATGCAACAAAGTGAAGGCGGACTTACAACAGTCAAGCCAGCTGTTGTTGCATTTTGATGGGGTAATTAGCGTTGTAACATTCTGTTACATGAAAACACGTCGTGCATTATGACAAATCGTGCATTTTGGCGGCGTGCATTTTGGCGGAGACTACTGTATAACTGTTCATCAGACAACAAATGAGTTGTAGTTCTGTCTGCACGAGCCGGGAACGTTGTAGCTGAACCGTGGTGTTCTGTGTGTGAGCTTCTACTCACGACTGAACCGTAGTGTTGTGCGTGTGTTCTTCTACTCACGACTGAACCGTAGTGTTGTGTGTGTGATCTTCTACTCACGACTAAACCGTAGTGTTGTGTGTGTGATCTTCTACTTACGACTGAACCATAGTGTTGTGTGTGTGTGTGTGATCTTCTACTCACGACTGAACCGTAGTGTTGTGTGTGTGTGTGGGATCTTCTACTTACGACTGAACCGTAGTGTTGTGTGTGTGTGTGTGTGTGTGTGATCTTCTACTTACGACTGAACCGTAGTGTTGTGTTTGTGATCTTCTACTCACGACTGAACCGTAGTGTTGTGTTTGTGATCTTCTACTCACGACTGAACCGTAGTGTTGTGTGTGTGATCTTCTACTTACGACTGAACCGTAGTGTTGTGTGTGTGATCTTCTACTTACGACTGAACCGTAGTGTTGTTGTGTGTGTGTGTGTGTGTGTGATATTCTACTCACGACTGAACCGTAGTGTTGTGTGTGTGATCTTCTACTTACGACCGAACCGTAGTGTTGTGTGTGTGAGCTTCTACTCACGACTAAACCGTAGTGTTGTGTGTGTGATCTTCTTACGACTGAACCGTAGTGTTGTGTGTGTGATCTTCTACTCATGACTGAACCGTAGTGTTGTGTGTGTGATTTTCTACTTACGACTGAACCGTAGTGTTGTGTGTGTGATCTTCTACTCACGACTGAACCGTAGTGTTGTGTGTGTGATCTTCTACTTACGACTGAACCGTAGTGTTGTGTGTGTGTGTGTGTGTATGATATTCTACTCACAACTGAATCGTAGTGTTGTGTGTGTGTGATCTTCTACTCACGACTGAACCGTAGTGTTGTGTGTGTGATCTTCTACTCACGACTGAATCGTAGTGTTGTGTGTGTGTGTGATCTTCTACTTACGACTGAACCGTAATGTTGTGTGTGATCTTCTACTTACGACTGAACCGTAGTGTTGTGTGTGTGATATTCTACTCACAACTGAATCGTAGTGTTGTGTGTGTGTGATCTTCTACTCACGACTGAACCGTAGTGTTTGTGTGTGATCTTCTACTCACGACTGAATCGTAGTGTTGTGTGTGTGTGTGATCTTCTACTCACGACTGAACCGTAATGTTGTGTGTGTGATCTTCTACTTACGACTGAACCGTAGTGTTGTGTGTGTGTGATCTTCTACTCACGACTGAATCATAGTGTTGTGTGTGTGATCTTCTACTCACGACTGAACCGTAGTGTTGTGTGTGTGATCTTCTACTCACGACTGAATCGTAGTGTTGTGTGTGTGTGATCTTCTACTTACGACTGAACCGTAGTGTTGTGTGTGTGATCTTCTACTTACAACTGAACCGTAGTGTTGTGTGTGTGATCTTCTACTCACGACTGAATCGTAGTGTTGTGTGTGTGTGTGTGTGTGTGTGTGTGCGATCTTCTACTTACGACTGAACCGTAGCGTTGTGTGTGTGATCTTCTACTCACGACTGAATCGTAGTGTTGTGTGTGTGTGTGTGTGTGTGTGTGATCTTCTACTCACGACTGAACCGTAGTGTTGTGTGTGTGTGATCTTCTACTCACGACTGAATCATAGTGTTGTGTGTGTGATCTTCTACTCACGACTGAACCGTAGTGTGTTGTGTGTGTGTGATCTTCTTTTTACGACTGAACCGTAGTGTTGTGTGTGTGATCTTCTAATCACGACTGAACCGTAGTGTGTGTGTGTGTGTGTGTGTGATCGTCTACTCACGACTGAACCGTAGTGTTGTGTGTGTGATATTCTACTCACGACTGAACTGTAGTGTGTTGTGTGTGTGATCTTCTTCTTACGACTGAATCGTAGTGTTGTGTGTGTGTGTGATCTTCTACTCACGACTGAACCGTAGTGCTGTGTGTGTGATCTTTACTCACGACTGAACCGTAGTGTGTGTGTGTGTGTGTGTGTGTGATCTTCTACTCACGACTGAACCGTAGTGTGTGTGTGTGTGTGTGATCTTCTACTTACGACTTAATCGTAGTGTTGTGTGTGTGTGTGTGTGTGTGTGATCTTCTACTCACGACTGAACGGTAGTGTTGTGTGTGTATGTGTGATCTTCTACTTACGACTGAACCGTAGTGTTGTGTGTGTGATCTTCTACTCACGACTGAACCGTAGTGTTGTGTCTGTGATCTTCTACTCACGACTGAACCGTAGTGTGTGTGTGTGTGTGTGTGTGTGATCTACTACTCACGACTAAACCGTAGTGTTGTGTGTGTGATCTTCTACTCACGACTGAACCGTAGTGTGTTGTGTGTGTGTGATCTTCTACTCACGACTGAATCGTAGTGTTGTGTGTGTGTGATCTTCTACTCACGACTGAACCGTAGTGTTGTGTGTGTGTGTGTGATCTTCTACTCACGACTGAACCGTAGTGTTGTGTGTGTGTGAGCTTCTTCTCACGACTGAACCGTAGTGTTGTGTGTGTGTGAGAGCTTCTACTCGCGACTAAACCGTAGTGTTGTGTGTGTTTGTGTTAGCTTCTACTCACAACCGAACCGTAGTGTTGTGTGTGTGTGTGTGTGTGAGCTTCTTCTCACGACTGAACCGTAGTGTTGTGTGTGTGTGAGAGCTTTTACTCACGACTAAACCGTAGTGTTGTGTGTGCGTGAGCTTTTACTCACGACTAAACCGTAGTGTTGTGTGTGTGTGAGAGCTTTTACTCACGACTAAACCGTAGTGTTGTGTGTGTGTGTGTGAGAGCTTTTACTCGACCGAACCGTAGTGTTGTGTGTGTGTGTGTGTGAGAGCTTCTATTCACGACTAAACACTAAACCGTAGTGTTTGTGTGTGTGTGAGAGAGCTTCCACTCATGACTGAACCGTAGTGTTGTGTGTGTGTGTGTGTGTGTGTGAGAGAGCTTCCACTCATGACTGAAGCGTAGTGTTGTGTGTGTGTGTGTGTGTGTGTGCTTCTACTCACGACTAAACCGTAGTGTTGTGTGTGTGTGTGATCTTCTACTCACGACTTAATCGTAGTGTTGTGTGTGTGTGTGATCTTCTACTCACGACTAAACCGTAGTGTTGTGTGTGTGTGTGATCTTCTACTCACGACTAAATCGTAGTGTTGTGTGTGTGTGTGAGCTTCTACTCACGACTTAATCGTAGTGTTGTGTGTGTGTGTGAGCTTCTACTCACGACTAAACCGTAGTGTTGTGTGTGTGTGTGTGTGAGCTTCTACTAACGACTAAATCGTAGTGTAGTGTGTGTGTGTGTGTGTGTGAGCTTTTACTCACGACTAAACCGTAGTGTTGTGTGTGTGTGTGTGAGCTTCTACTAACGACTAAATCGTAGTGTTGTGTGTGTGTGTGTGATCTTCTACACACGACTAAATCGTCAGTGTTGTGTGTGTGTGTGATCTTCTACACACGACTAAATCGTAGTGTTGTGTGTGTGTGTGTGAGCTTCTACTCACGACTAAACCGTCGTGTTGTGTGTGTGTGTGATCTTCTACTCACGACTAAACCGTGTTGTGTGTGTGTGTGATCTTACACACGTGTGTGTGTGTGTGTGTGTGAGCTTCTACTAACGACTAAACCGTAGTGTTGTGTGTGTGTGTGTGATCTTCTACACACGACTAAATCGTAGTGTTGTGTGTGTGTGTGTGTGTGTGTGGACGACTTCTACTCACGACTAAACCGTAGTGTTGTGTGTGTGTGTGTGTGTGTGAGCTTCTACTCACGACTAAACCGTAGTGTTGTGTGTGTGTGTGTGTGTGATCTTCTACTCACGACTAAATCGTAGTGTTGTGTGTGTGTGTGTGTGTGTGATCTTCTACTCACGACTAAACCGTAGTGTTGTGTGTGTGTGTGTGAGCTTCTACTCACGACTAAACCGTAGTGTTGTGTGTGTGTGTGAGCTTCTACTCACGACTAAACCGTCGTGTTGTGTGTGTGTGTGATCTTCTACTCACGACTAAACCGTCGTGTTGTGTGTGTGTGTGATCTTCTACTCACGACTAAACCGTCGTGTTGTGTGTGTGTGTGAGCTTCTACTCACGACTAAACCGTCGTGTGTGTGTGTGTGTGTGTGTGAGCTTCTACTCACGACTAAACCGTAGTGTTGTGTGTGTGTGTGTGTGAGCTTCTACTCACGACTAAACCGTAGTGTTGTGTGTGTGTGTGTGTGAGCTTCTACTCACGACTAAACCGTGTGTGTGTGTGTGTGTGTGTGAGTTTCTACTCACGACTAAATCGTAGTGTTGTGTGTGTGTGTGTGTGTGATCTTCTACTCACGACTAAACCGTGTGTTGTGTGTGTGTGTGTGATTTCTACTCACGACTAAACAAATCGTGTTGTGTGTGTGTGTGTGATCTTCTACTCACGACTAAACCGTCGTGTTGTGTGTGTGTGTGTGATCTTCTACTCACGACTAAACCGTAGTGTTGTGTGTGTGTGTGATCTTCTACTCACGACTAAACCGTCGTGTTGTGTGTGTGTGTGATCTTCTACCACGACTAAACCGTAGTGTTGTGTGTGTGTGTGTGTGTTTGAGCTTCTACTAACGACTAAATCGTAGTGTGTGTGTGTGTGTGTGTGATCTTCTACTCACGACTAAATCGTAGTGTTGTGTGTGTGGGAGCTTCTACTAACGACTAAATCGTAGTGTTGTGTGTGTGTGTGTGATCTTCTACTCACGACTAAATCGTAGTGTTGTGTGTGTGTGTGTGGGAGCTTCTACTCACGACTTAATCGTAGTGTTGTGTGTGTGTGTGTGATCTTCTACTCACGACTAAATCGTAGTGTTGTGTGTGTGTGTGTGTGTGATCTTCTACTCACGACTAAATCGTAGTGTTGTGTGTGTGTGTGTGTGTGTGTGGGAGCTTCTACTCACGACTAAACCGTAGTGTTGTGTGTGTGTGAGAGCTTCTACTCACGACTTAATCGTAGTGTTGTGTGTGTGTGAGCTTCTACTCACGACTTAATCGTAGTGTTGTGTGTGTGTGAGCTTCTACTCACGACTGAACCGTAGTGTTGTGTGTCTGATCTTCTACTCACGACTGAACCATAGTGTTGTGTGTGTGATCTTCTGCCTACGACTGAACCGTAGTGTTGTGTGTCTGATCTTCTACTCACGACTGAACCGTAGTGTTGTGTGTCTGATCTTCTACTCACGACTGAACCGTAGTGTTGTTGTGTGATCTTCTACTTACGACTGAACCATAGTGTGTGTGTGTGCGTCACGTGTGTGTGTGTGTGTGTGTGATCT
>JAXRKP010000053.1:0-15000 GCA_037039925.1 Doris montereyensis
ATTCTAACGTTACTTTCACTGTCTAAATAGACCTAGCTATCCATGCTACCTTTACATTTAGTGAATATAAATACACATAGCTAATCATGCCACCTCAACTTGTACTGAGTCTAAATAGACATAGTTACTCATGCTACCTACAGGTTTTTTTCAGTTTGAATAAACCTAGCTACTTTTTGCCACATCTACGTTTGATGTGTTTGAATAAAACTAGCTACCTTCGCCAATTTACGTTTTCTAAGTCTGAATAAACCTAGCTACCTTCACCAATTTACGTTTTCTAAGTCTTAATAAACCTAGCTACCTTTGCCAATTTACGTTTTTAAGTCTGAATAAACCTAGCTACCTTCGCCAATTTACGTTTTCTAGGCTTGAATAAACCTAGCTACCTTCGCCAACTTACGTTTTCTAAGCCTGAATAAATCTAGCTACCTTCGCCAATTTACGTTTTCTAAGTCTTAATAAACCTAGCTACCTTCGCCAATTTACGTTTTCTAGGCTTGAATAAATCTAGCTACCTTCGTCAATTTACGTTTTCTAAGCCTGAATAAATCTAGTTACCTTCGCCAATTTACGTTTTCTAAGTCTGATTAAACCTAGCTACCTTCGCCAATTTACGTTTTCTAAGTCTGAATAAACCTAGCTATCGTCGCCAATTTACATTTTCTAAGTCTGAATAAACCTAACTACCTTCGCTCGCCAATTTACGTTTCGCAGGCGTGAATAAATCCAGCTACCTTCGCCAATTTACGTTTTGCAGGCGATAATAAATCTAGCTACCTTCGCCAATTTACGTTTCGCAGGCGTGAATAAATGTAGCTACCTTCGCCAATTTACGTTTTCTAAGTCTGAATAAACCTAGCTACCTTCGCCAATTTACGTTTTCTAAGTCTGAATAAACTTAGCTAACTTCGCCAATTTACGTTTTGTAGGCGTGAATAAATCTAGCTACCTTCGCCAATTTACATTTTCTAGGCGTGAATAAATCTAGCTAATTTCACACCTTTACGTTTTCTAAGTCTGAATAAACCTAGTTAATTTCGTCACCTTTACGTTTCTTAGCCTGAATAAACCTAGCTAATTTCGTCACCTTTATGTTTCTAAGTCTGAATAAAACTAACTAATTTCGCCAACTTTACATTTCTAAGCCTGAATAAACCTAGTGAATATAAATACACATAGCTAATCATGCCACCTCAACTTGTACTGAGTCTAAATAGACATAATTACTCATGCTACCTACAGGTTTGAATAAACCTAGCTACTTTTTGCCACATCTACGTTTGATGTGTCTGAATAAAACTAGCTACCTTCGCCAATTTACGTTTTCTAAGTCTGAATAAACCTAGCTACCTTCGCCAATTTACGTTTTCTAAGTCTTAATAAACCTAGCTACCTTTGCCAATTTACGCTTTTAAGTCTGAATAAACATAGCTACCTTCGCCAATTTACGTTTTCTAGGCTTGAATAAATCTAGTTACCTTCGCCAATTTACGTTTTCTAAGTCTGAATAAACCTAGCTACCTTCGCCAATTTACGTTTTCTAAGTCTGAATAAACCTAGCTACCTTCCCCAATTTACATTTTCTATGTCTGAATCAACCTAGCTACCTTCGCCAATTTACGTTTTCTAAGTCTGAATAAACCTAAGTACCTTCGCTCGCCAATTTACGTTTGCTAGGCGTGAATAAATCTAGCTACCTTCGCCAATTTACGTTTCGCAGGCGTTAATAAATCTAGCTACCTTCGCCCATTTACGTTTTGCAGGCGATAATAAATCTAGCTACCTTCGTCAATTTACGTTTCGCAGGCGTGATTAAATGTAGCTACCTTCGCCAATTTACGTTTTCTAAGTCTGAATAAACCTAGCTACCTTCGCCAATTTACGTTTTCTAAGTCTGAATAAACTTAGCTAACTTCGCCAATTTACGTTTTCTAGGCGTGAATAAACCTAGTTAATTTCGTCACCTTTACGTTTCTTAGCCTGAATAAAGCTAGCTAATTTCGTCACCTTTATGTTTCTAAGTCTGAATAAAACTAACTAATTTCGCCAACTTTACATTTCTAAGCCTGAATAAACCTAGTGAATATAAATACACATAGCTAATCATGCCACCTCAACTTGTACTGAGTCTAAATAGACATAGTTACTCATGCTACCTACAGGTTTGAATAAACCTAGCTACTTTTTGCCACATCTACGTTTGATGTGTCTGAATAAAACTAGCTACCTTCGCCAATTTACGTTTTCTAAGTCTGAATAAACCTAGCTACCTTCGCCAATTTACGTTTTCTAAGTCTTAATAAACCTAGCTACCTTTGCCAATTTACGCTTTTAAGTCTGAATAAACATAGCTACCTTCACCAATTTACGTTTTCTAGGCTTGAATAAATCTAGTTACCTTCGCCAATTTACGTTTTCTAAGTCTGAATAAACCTAGCTACCTTCGCCAATTTACGTTTTCTAAGTCTGAATAAACCTAGCTACCTTCCCCAATTTACATTTTCTATGTCTGAATCAACCTAGCTACCTTCGCCAATTTACGTTTCTAAGTCTGAATAAACCTAAACACCTTCGCTCGCCAATTTACGTTTGCTAGGCGTGAATAAATCTAGCTACCTTCGCCAATTTACGTTTCACAGGCGTGAATAAATCTAGCTACCTTCGCCAATTTACGTTTTGCAGGCGATAATAAACCTAGCTACCTTCGTCAATTTACGTTTCGCAGGCGTGATTAAACCTAGCTACCTTCGCCAATTTACGTTTTCTAAGTCTGAATAAACTTAGCTAACTTCGCCAATTTACGTTTTCTAGGCGTGAATAAACCTAGTTAATTTCGTCACCTTTACGTTTCTTAGCCTGAATAAAGCTAGCTAATTTCGTCACCTTTATGTTTCTAAGTCTGAATAAAACTAACTAATTTCGCCAACTTTACATTTCTCAGCCTAAATAAACCTAGCTACTGTCGCTATCTTTACTTTTTTCTTAGCCTGAATAAACCTATCTACATTTGTTACCTTTCCGTAAATAAACCTCAGTAAGAACTTACCTAGTTACTCATGTCACCTTTCCTTTCACTCAGTTAGAACCTACCTAGTTACTCACGCCACCTTTCCTTTCACTCAGTTAGAACCTACCTAGTTACTCATGCCACCTTTCATTTCACTCAGTTAGAACCTACCTAGTTACTCACGCCACCTTTCCTTTCGCTCAATGAGAATCTACATAGTTACTCACGCCACCTTTCCTTTCGCTCAATGAGAATCTACCTAGTTACTCACGCCACCTTTCCTTTCGCTCAATGAGAATCTACCTAGTTACTCACGCCAACTTTCCTTTCGCTCAATGAGAATCTACCTAGTTACCCACGCCACCTTTCCTTTCGCTCAATGAGAATCTACCTAGTTACTCACGCCACCTTTCCTTTCGCTCAATGAGAACCTACCTAGTTACTCACGCCACCTTTCCTTTCGCTCAATGAGAATCTACCTAGTTACTCACGCCACCTTTCCTTTCGCTCAATGAGAATCTACCTAGTTACTCACGCCACCTTTCCTTTCGCTCAATGAGAATCTACCTAGTTACTCACGCCACCTTTCCTTTCGCTCAATGAGAATCTACCTAGTTACTCACGCCACATTTACGTTTGTTTAAGATAAGTGAACCTAGCTACTGACACCACATTTACGTTTGTTTAAGATGAGTGAACCTAGCTACCGACATCATATTTACGTTTGTTTAAGATGAGTAAACCTAGCTACCGACATCATATTTACGTTTGTTTAAGATGAGTAAACCTAGCTACCGACACCACATTTACGTTTGTTTAAGATGAGTTAACCTAGCTACCGACATCATATTTACGTTTGTTTAAGATGAGTAAACCTAGCTACCGACATCATATTTACGTTTGTTTAAGATGAGTGAACCTAGCTACCGACACCACCTTTACGTTTGTTTAAGATGAGTAAACCTAGCTACCGACACCACCTTTACGTTTGTTTAAGATGAGTGAACCTAGCTACCGACACCACCTTTACGTTTGTTTAAGATGAGTGAACCTAGCTACCGACACCACCTTTACGTTTGTTTAAGATGAGTGAACCTAGCTACCGACAACACATTTACGTTTGTTTAAGATGAGTGAACCTAGCTACCGACAACACCTTTACGTTTGTTTAAGATGAGTGAACCTAGCTACCGACACCACATTTACTTTCACAAATTCCGAATAAACCTAGATTCCCATGCCAGCCTTACATTTGCTGCGTCTGAATAAATATAGCTACCCACACCACTCTTACTTTTGCAGAGTCTAAATAGTCCTAGCTATATACGATATATTTACTTTACCTGTCTGAATACACCTAATCAACTAGTTTACCCTGACTGTGTCTGATTTTGAACTGTCCTACCTACACATGCCACCTCTTACTGTATCTGAGTCGTTAATGGACCTACCTACACATGCCACCTTTACTGTACCTGAGTCTTAATGGACCTACCTACACATGCCACCTTTACTGTACCTGAGTCTTAATGGACCTACCTACACATGCCACCTTTACTGTACCTGAGTCTTAATGGACCTACCTACACATGCCACCTTTACTGTACCTGCGTCTTAATGGACTTACCTACACATGCCACCTTTACTGTACCTGCGTCTTAATGGACCTACCTACACATGCCACTTTTACTGTATCTGAGTCTTAATGGACTTACCTACCACACACCACCTTTACTGTATCTGAGTCTTAATGGACCTACCCTACACATGCCACTTTTACTGTATCTGAGTCTTAATGGACTTACCTACACACCACCACCTTTACTGTACCTGAGTCTTAATGGACCTACCTACACATGCCACCTTTACTGTACTTGAGTCTTAATGGACCTACCTACACATGCCATCTTTACTGTATCTGAGTCTTAATGGACATGCCTAAACATGCCACCTTTACTGTACCTGAGTCTTAATGGACCTTGCTACTCAAGTCACGTGTGCAATATTCGAATTTGAATCGACCTACCTACACATGCCACCTTTACTTTTCACGCGTGAATTGACCTAGCTACCTACTGTACATTTAGTTTACCTGAGTCTGAATTACCTGAGTCTGAATTGACCTAACTACCTACGGTACATTTGGTTTACCTGAGTCTGAATTGACCTAGCTACCTACAGTACCATTAGTTCACCTGAGTCTGAATCGATCTAGCTGCACACACGTAAACTTTATTTTGACGCAGCCTCTTCTCCGACTTGGAGTGATATTACATTTTGGCTGGTTCGTGTGAGATTTATTTCCTTTTTTTACATCATTAAAAAATTTGCTGTGTCCACCGATTTGGTGATGTCTGTGTGAATGAAAAGGAGACTGCATGGGCGAGTGGAGAAAGTAGTAAAAACTTCCTAATCATCTCACCCAAGGAACACAATGCCAAACCTAGCATTGCTAGGGATTCGAACGCAAGACAAGCATATGATTACCGTCGGTAATCTAACTAGTAGACCACCTACACCACACAAGTAACAAGAAGGTGTTTAACGATGTTCCAATTGAATTTGCGCCACGCAAACTGGGGAGAAAAAGGGGCGGGGGGGGGGGGGGCTTTGGTGAGAAATTGTAATGACGGCGCAAACCAATGAAAAACAAGAGCACGCAGAAAATGAAAAGAGTAATCGTTTGATTTTCACACAATTAGGATCTTCTCGTCAAACTTTGCACCACACCAAACGTGTGCTGCACACGCAGACTAGAAACGATGTTCTCTCGAACATTGGTCCTTCCCATAAATATGGTCATCACGCACACAGAGAAATACCTACACAGACAGACACAGACACACACACACACACAAAGTCCTTACAATAGGTTTGGACGTCGCACACATACGCGTACACCTACACTCATACACACAGACACACACACACACACACCTATGCGTACACACACATATACACACTCACACTCAATAAAAAACTTAAGTCCATACCTATAACGCGAATATCACAGGACAGTCGCTGTTTGACTCTTAAATCTTCGGTGTGCATGTAACATGCCCAAGTTCCGTTGTACCACCTGCTAATGGGACGGGAGGCCGTTAAGGTGTATTTTCCGTTGCCTTTGATCCTACCCCCTGACTCCCGGAGATCTCAGACTCGCATCTGTTCTTGATGCTGTAGCACGTGACCGCCACTGTTCCGTCAGGTGAATGCCATATCATCTTCTTCCATTTTAGTCAAATAGGAATTGACATACGCCAAGCTCTTCCGCAGGGCTGTCTTCTTTGATCAGTCTTTTAATGCACGAAATTGAACTTTTGGCAATGCCTGGTGCGAAAAAGAATGACAAAAAAAAAGGGGGCGGGATGATGGAGGAAGGGGTGAAAACAATGTAGCCCATGTGCTGCTCCAAGCACCACGACTGTAAATAAGTAAGACTGAATAGAATATTATCTCACCACGACGGTAAAAATAAGTAAAAGTAAATAGAATATCACCTCACCACGACGGCAAATAAGTAAGTGAGTAGAATATTATCTCATCACGACGGTAAATAAGTAAGTGAGTAGAATATTATCTCACCACGACGGCAATTAAGTAAGTGAGTAGAATATTATCTCACCACGACGGCAACTAAGTAAGTGAGTAGAATATTATCTCACCACGACTGTAAATAAGTAAGTGAGTAGAATATTATCTCACCACGACGGCAATTAAGTAAGTGAGTAGAATATTATCTCACCACGACTGTAAATAAGTAAGTGAGTAGAATATTATCTCACCACGACGGCAAATAAATTGAGTAGAATATTAGTAAATAAGTAAGTGAGTAGAATATTATCTTACAACGACGGTAAATAAGTAAGTGAGTAGAATATTATCTCACCACGACGGTAAATAAGTAAAGTAGAATATTATCTCACCACGACGGTAAATAAGTGGTAGAATATTATCTTACAACGACGGTAAAACAAAGTAGTAGAATATTATCTCACCACGACAGTAAATAAGTAAGGACATAGAATATTATCTTACAACGACGGTAAATAAGTAAGTGGTAGAATATTATCTCACAACGACGGTAAATAAGTAAGTGAGTGAATATTTTCTCACAACGACGGTAAATAAGTAAGTGAGTAGAATATTATCTCACAACGACAGTAAATAAGTAAGTGAGTAGAATATTATCTCATCACGACGGTAAATAAGTAAGTGAGTGATATTATCTCACAACGACGGTAAATAAGTAAGTGAGTAGAATATTATCTCATCACGACGGTAAATAAGTAAGTGAGTAGAATATTACCTCCGACGGTAAATATAAGTAAGTGAGTAGAATATTATCTCACCACGACCATAAATAAATGTAAGTGAAGTAGAATATTACCTCACCACGACAATAAATAAGTAAGTGAGTAGAATATTACCTCACCACGACCATAAATAAGTAAGTGAGTGAATATTACCTCACCACGACAATAAATAAGTAAGTGAGTAGAATATTACCTCACCCGACAGTCTCATAGAATATTATCTCACCGGCAATAAATAAGTAATGACATAGAATATTATCTCACCACGACAGTAAATAAGTAAGTGAGTAGAATATTATATCTCACCACGACGATAAATAAGTAAGTGAGTAGAATATTATCTAAATTCTCGTGCGTTGCTATTTTCTGTATAAATCAAAATTTGCTTGAACTGACTTGATTTGATCTTATTTGCCTCACCCACAACGATGCTGACCTTGGAGTTTCGGTTGGTATTTCAATTTTACCTTGACTCTTCCATTTTTTTTCATTTATCGGATGTCTTGTTTGATGAGCTGAAACGCATTCAAAACATGATGTCCTGGGTGATTACAAGGTGAACCAAAAGGTGAACACGTTACCCCTACGTTCACATGTCATCATGTGTTCCCGATTGCAAAGAAAAATGATAATATACAGAATTGCCATATTGTGTCACAAGCTTCAAACTACTTTCGGGAGAGTGTGGGAGGGGGGGAGGCGGGGATGAGGGGTCATGAACGGGTTTTTGCTATTATTATTATTATTATTATTATTAGTATTATTATCAATGTATAGACAATGTTAACCTCTATCATTGTACTCAGCATGTCTAAATTAGCTGAAAAAACATATTAAATTATTTTGTTATCATGTAGTTGCCCTGGAAACACCGCCATCTTGGATTTTCATTGCGTAAATACCTACCATACCAAGTCAAATAGATTTTTCCAGTTTTAAACAAATTTGGCTGTCACTTTGGACATTGGTGACGCAATTCAATATATAGACGTGTTTAGTAGCTGTTTTTATGATCACCTGAAATTTCTTGTTTTAATGCATTTTAAAAGACATCATGTAGCAACTTTTTATAGTTTTGACAAATTGAAACATACTTTATTTTTTATTTTTTGCAAAACAGTGAAGAGATATCGAGTTTTGCTAGTGGGTGAAATTTTGTATTGCTTCATAAAGGTTATATACCAAATTTGGGGCAAGTACATAATAAATACATTTTAAAAAATTAGATGGCAAATCACACTAAAAAAATCAGATGGCAAATCACACTAAAAAAAATCAGATGGCAAATCACACTAAAAAAATCAGATGGCAAATCACACTAAAAAAATCAGATGGCTTCCCGATTCAGCATAAAGAATAATGAACCTGATCAACGTACAACCAATCGCCCACACAATACGCCCCTACTAGTATCCAAAGCTTTACCACAAAATCCAACGGATTCATGGTTGACTCTAGCAATATGTCAATCAGACAAGATTTCAGAAACTGGTAAAGAGTAATACAAGCCAGTATGAGGACGCTGACAAAATCATTTACCTGTACTGTGAAGAAAGAGCAGGTGATCAATCTAGGGGTCTCACAAATAATACATTGACTTTAATTCCATACAAGAAGCAGACACCGTGTTGCTTTCAGTTTATGCTAAACTGCCGAGCAGCGACCAAATCTAAAAGTTTCGCCCACGTTTTCTCCATAGTTTCGACGTAAATTGTATATCAAGCGTAAGATTACTCTTGTACATTGCCGCACCATGCTTGGAGATGATGCGACTAAAGTCACCATAGCCGTACTCTTGTACATTGCCGCACCATACTTCGAGAAAATGCGATCAAAGTCATCATAGCCGTCTAAGTCATCAATGACAGCGACCAGATTTATGGCTTTTGTGGTAAGGAAAGAAGTCAGGTACTGAAAAAAAGTATTCATGGAACCGTAATCCGGAAATTTAGGTCAACGACGAAGAGACTTTGTAGGTGAAGTACACTAAGAAAGCGTGTCATAGATTGTTGTGTATTGACCTAGATGTATAGAAGGAATGTGGATGGAAGTACATGGACACACGCCAAGAGTGTCTAAATGATGGACGCAGAGAAAGAACAGAACCCGTTTTCTCTTATGACCAGATACCAACGTACTGAGTCATCATTTGAAAGGTCTAGCGTTGGATGTCGTCAGAGGTGGATGGCAAACATTGCCGGTCTGTGTGTTTGTAAGCATCCAAACAAGTAAAGATATAGAGGAATAGGAAAAACAAACCTGGTCATTTTAAAGTCTGTATTCACAACAAGTGCGCAACTAAATCTAGATTTACAACCATCTTCACATTAGTAATAATGTCACATACTGTTGAAAGGAGAAAAAATTACTGCTATAACAAAGGTAACTGGCCTGACTTGTGTTTTTTCTTGAAATAAAGTTTTTATCACACTAACTTTCCATCTTCCCCGTTATCAGTAGACCGGTTTGTATGATGTTTGGCACATCTTCCTCATGCTAATATTAACAAATTGGCATCAGACTGTAACAAAAATATTTTATGTTTTTCAGAAATAAAAATGCCCTTTTTGCGGGTATACAGGATTATATTATCTTTTTAGAAATAAAACATAATAAAATGAAACATCCACATATCTCAATTTCCTGGAGTCAAATTTTAAGTACGTAACAAGTTTTGAATGATTTGATTCAGAACTAAACAGGGATATTGAGCTTTAAAAATTCAGTCAAAATCAAGACAGCGGCCGTTTTCATGGCAACAAAAAACGTTACAAACTGTTCAATTATGATATTTACTCATAATAATATTTTAAAAGAAAAAAAAAACGAAAAGCAATTTTTTCTTTCAGAAAGCGCCACCCCTTATTGTTGTTGTTGGCAATGCATACCACAGATGTATGGATACCAGACATGTGACATTATGCTGTGTGCAACAACACACTGAGTCGCAGAAACACACTGAAAATGAAATGATTGACACAAACATACATTTAACTCATGTGTTAGACACGACAGTAGACGAACGGTGAATGATATGACAATTCCAAGAGTGCAGACCCCGCCATATTGAACTAAAACTATTGAAATTGTCATTAGGTAAGGGTGATGACACAACGATTTTTATGATCGTAAAGATATCGAAAATGATGTCACCTACTTTAGGGTTGCCATTAATGTTATTGTGTTTTATTTGTTTCATAATGAGTCATTGCAGCCATATTGCGTTTCGAATCTGAAAAACAATCTTAGGAAAAATCGGAAGAACAATCTTAGGAAAAATCTGAAGAACAATCTTGGGAAAAAATCTGAAGAACAATCTTAGAAAACATCTGAAGAACAATCTTAGGAAAAATCTGAAGACAAGAATGAGGAAGAATTTGAAGACAAGAATGAGAAAGAATCTGAAGAAGAATCTGAAGAAGAAGAAGAATATTAGGAAGAATCTGAAGAAAATATGAAGGAGAACCTGAAGAAGAGTCTGAAGAAAAATCTGAAGAAGAACCTGAAGAAGAATCTGAAGAAGAACCTGAAGAAGAATCTGAAGAAGAACCTGAAAAAGAATCTGAAGAAGAACCTGAAGAATAATCTGAAGAAGAATATGAAGAAGAACATGAAGAAGAATCTGAAGAAGAATCTGAAGAACAATTTGAAGAACAATTTGAAGAAGCAACGCCCCAAAAGAAAAAAAAAAAAGGAAGAAGATTAAAATGCAATGACTTTGTCCTTCCTTGTGATCCAGTGAAATCAATCGAAAAGAATGAAACTACTTTTTGCTAGTAAAAATGCTCGTAATACATGTATAGATCGAGAATTGTAGGAGATTTATAAAGTTTGTTTTTATAAGAACATATTCATCAATAAATATCAATTAAATTATCTTAATGATATACTAACACAAAAATAAAAGACAACAGTAGGCTATGTATTCTAAAATGTCACTTTTAAGGGTGGGAGTGGGGGGTGGGGGTGAGGGAGGCATGTGAAAGGCATTATTACCACAAGTAGGAAACAAAATAATTTATTGAACTAATGAATGGAATAGTTCATTCCTTCATATCAATACCATAAAGCTATTGGAAACAGGGTCCACAAGAAATATTTGAGCTTTTCAGATTGAATGATTTTTTCAAAGTGTTATATTATTCTTTTCTAGGTTTATATGAAAAAACATTCAAATAACGAAAAAGAGTTATAAAGCGATTTTCTCAAAATATTACTTTTTGACAGTAATTTGCGATCTGCATTTAATTTACGGTCCTTTGCCCGCCATTTGGTATGTAGCATCAGCAACGCAAAAAAGATTTCACCTATTAACGATTTGAAAGATAGCTATCTTAAACATTTTCAAAAATTCATCAAAATCAAAACAGTTTAAATCCTGCAAAACTTCATGATCAAATAGTTATATTGAACGAATAACGTTTTGCAAAGCTAACGACAATGAATGATGAACTTATTGAACCGAATAACGTTGTGCAAGCTAATATCAAGCCAATAGAGAAAAACCTTTGAGACAAACTAATGCCGACTTATTGAACCAGACAACCTTTGTACAACTAATGCCAACTCATTGAACCGAATAACGTTCCAAAGCTAATGCAACTTAGTAAACCGAAACACCCTTATGCAAAGCTAAAAGTCTATTTGAATTAAATATGTATGTATTGTCCAATACAAATTCAAGATGGCAATGTTCCCATAGCAACCATATGATAAAAAAGAAAATTGTTTCAGTTAATTTAGATATTGCCCATAAAAAAAAAACGACAGTGGTTAACACTATCTATAATAACTATTTTTTAAAAGATTGGAGGATAGTATTGTGAAAACAATACAATCACTAGCACTGGTAGTGGATTCATCGACTTTAATACAATTACATGAACATGTTACTAATAATCCACTGCTGCAAGAGTCCATTATGGATAAAATTAGCTCCTAATAATCCATGTCAAAATATTTTAAAATAAAAAAAAACTACTCCACAATTAAAAAATGTTTAATATAAATTTGTTCACAATTAGAAGTCATATATAATACTACAAATTATGGATAAAATAATTAGCTCTACTCTCACAATTGGAATGTTTACATATATAATACTCTCACAACATGTCAAATATTTTAAAATAATTTTTAGATCTATAATACTACTCTCACAATTAGAACAATTTTTACATATATACTACTACTCTCACTCCTCACAATTAGAACAATTTTTACATATATAATACTACTCTCACAATTAGAATGTTTACATATTTTTTTAGGAGGGAATGTTTACAAAACTCAAATCCGAGCTACTCTCACAAGAATGTTTACATATACAATACTACTCTCACAATTAGGAGAATGTTTACATATACAATACTACTCTCCCCAATTTTTTACATTCATAAAATTAAAGATATTAAAACACCAATTAGGAGAATGTTTACGACGATACCGAATGCTCTCCAATTAGAACAATGTAAACAATTAGAACTATAATACCCTCACAATTAGGATGAAAATGTTTACATATATACTACTACTCTCCAAACATATAATATCAATTAGAACAATGTTTCAAAATCACAAAAACAATGTTTTAATACTCTACTCCAATAGGAGAATGTTTACCTATATAAACACAACAATATAATTATCAAAATTAAAACAATATAATACCCTACCAATAATAAAACTCAAATCCACAACTAATCTAATTGAAATCAAAATTAAAACAATGTCATACCCTACCAATATACAAACACAATCTAAATCAAAATAAAACAATTTTATCAAATATACAAACACAACAATCTAAATCAAATAAAACTTAATACCTACCAATATACAAACACAAAATCTAATTATCAAAATAAAACAACTTAATACTCTACCAATATACCAACACAAAAATCAATTATCCAAATTAAAACAACAGACACTGAACTCCCAGATTTATCAGAACCCCAAATGGGATTTCGGAGCAACGAAAATATGTCAATAGTATATATACTTCTACATTACGATCTGTGTTTAACACGTCAGAGAACTTAAAAAATAGGCAGGAAAAACCTACCTCATGCCATGCGTCTTGAAAAGTATATAGTTTGTAGTATGCCGTTTAAATTCATGCATCATACAGCTTTCTGACTATTATTATTTTGTCATATGTTGTTTTTTTTTAATCTGTGTATTTTGCTCATATATTTACTACTATTTATTATGCACCTACAGCAGCAGTCGTAAGATGCAGTGTGAACGCTATAGAAAAGAAGTGTAATATTATTAGCAACAAAACTGCCTGAGGGATCTGTACCATATCCAGACTGCTGTAATCTGCACACGGGGCTTTCTTTTGGTCGTTCATACTCAATGGGACGTGGTGTCAATCCACCTACCTGGACCAGGAGGGGGGAGAGATTTTGCTCGAGAAAATCGAGAAAATGACGGGCTCGAACCCATTACCTGTTGGATGATAGGCCGACACCTTGCAAATATTTGGCCAGAACGTTGCATTTAAAGGAGGGCTGGTGCCTAATTAGGCCGTTTTGTCCAAATCAGACAAATCTAGTTTATTGTATCATTGAACACAACCGTTCTTTTCCTTCATAGATCCCAAGAACCCACCCTCCCCCCACCTCCCTCCTAATGGACGAAAACCTCTAAGCAAGTCCTAACGTACTGCTGCCAGGTACCTGGATTGTTTTGGCATATGACATGACGTTTAGTCGTGTCTTCTCGCATCTTCCAGCCATTGCTGTCTATCACGCCGAAGACGTCCACGCAGAAATCCAGGGACTGGTTACCTAGATTCAAATACGCTGGTTCCTAGGGCAATGCAAACGGTACAACAAGAATCAGGAACGTGAATACATACACAAATACACATACACACATACACACGCACACGCACACGCACACGCATATGTATATATATATATATATGTATAAAAAATTAAATAGATGTTGTATTTTATGGACCCATAGAAGTGCCAAAATTGCATCACGCACAAACTGTGTGTATTTTGATGACGATGGGAAACGTGTTAAATTTGTATGGGGCACGCTTGTTTTGTATGTACGCCAACTGACCTTTTAATTATGACGTCATAGATAATATTGGTGATATTTACTTTGGTATGAACTATTTCACAACAAAGCGTCTTCAGTTTTCTTTGACATCACATTCGCATAATTGAGTATGCAATAATCAACATTGTCTTGTATGATAGAAATAATTCTTGAAAAATGACTCGCCGACAGTCGTCGAAATTGTTTCAGGTCTCCATCAAAAAAATACCCCCTCCCCCCCCCATTCCCGTGATGTTTTGTTCTTGTACGGATGTTTTCCTCCCCTCGCCATCATCCCGTGTACGCTTTACCTGTCATGACTAAGTTTTTGTACAAGCCACCAAATATGGTTGTTGTGCTGGCAGTTTTGTCCTACTACTTGATGTTTTTTCTACTTCCTCTGACAAAGTCGGTGATATATGTACCAATAACGCCATCTTACTTGACCAATTTAATTTGACATTTCTATACTGATTATATGCATTTATTAAACAACGCGTGCCTTCAATTTACTCATTTTCAATAATAGATAGACTAAAATTAAATTCCGAAAAAGGCAACATAATAATAAACTCACGAACATTGCGCACTTAAAATTGGTGTCATAATATA
>JAXRKP010000053.1:20000-35000 GCA_037039925.1 Doris montereyensis
ACACACACACATACTACATCCCATCCAACCCCTACATACACATACACATCCCAACCAATCCCCAACCAACCACTACATCCCATACACACAAACATACTACATCCCATCCAACCCCCACACATACACACACACATACTACATCCCAACCAACCCCTACATACACACACACATACTACATCCCATCCAACCCCCCTACATACACACACATACTACATCATCCAACCCCCTACATACACACACATACTACATCCCATCCAACCCCTACATACACACACACATACTACATCCCATCCAACCCCTACACACACACATACTACATCCCAACCAACCCCACATACACATACACACACATACTACATCCCATCCAACCCCCACATACACACACACATACTACATCCCAACCAACCCCTACATACACACACACATACTACATCCCATCCAACCCCCACATACACACACATACTACATCCCAACCAACCCCACACACACACACACATACTACATCCCAACCAACCCCCACACACACACACATACTACATCCCATCCAACCCCCTACATACACACACACATACTACATCCCAACCAACCCCCACATACACACACACATACTACATCCCATCCAACCCCTACATACACACATATACTACATCCCAACCAACCCCCTACATACACACACATACTACATCCCAACCAACACCTACATCATACACACACACACACACACTACATCCCAACCAACCCCCACATACACCCATACTACATCCCAACCAACCCCCCACACACACACACACACTACATCCCAACCAACCCCCCCACACACACACACATACTACATCCCAACCAACCCCCAATACACACACACATACTACATCCCAACCAACCCCCCACATACACACACATACTACATCCCAACCAACCCCCCCACACACACACACATACTACATCCCAACCAACCCCCACATACACACACATACTACATCCCAACCAACATCCCACACCACACACACATACTACATCCCAACCACACATCAACACACACACATACTACATCCCAACCAACCCCCCACACACACACACACTACATCCCAACCAACCCTACATCCCATACATACACATACTACATCCCAACCAACCCTACATACACACACATACTACATCCCATCCAACCCCCACACACACACACATACTACATCCCAACCAACCCCCACATACACACACATACTACATCCCAATCCAACCCCTACATACACACACATACTACATCCCAACCAACCCCACATACACACACATACTACATCCCAACCAACCCCACACACACACATACTACATCCCAACCAACCCCCCCACACACACACACACATATACATCCCAACCAACCCCCACACACACACACATACTACATCCCAATCCAACACCTACATACACACACATACACACACATACTACATCCCATCCAACCCCTACATACATACACATACTACATCCCATCCCCCACATACATCACATACTACATCCCCCAACACTACACACACATACTACATCCCATCCAACCCCCACACACACACACACATACTACATCCCATCCAACCCCCACATACACACACACACATACTACATCCCAACCAACCCCCCACACACACACACACTACATCCCAACCAACCCCCCCCACACACACACATACTACATCCCATCCAACCCCTACATACACACACACATACTACATCCCAATCAACCCCACACACACACACACATACTACATCCCAACCAACCCCAAATACACACACACATACTACATCCCAACCAACCCCCCACACACACACATACTACATCTACATCCCACATCCCAACCAACCCCACACACACACATACTACATCCCAACCAACCCCAAATACATACACATAACTACACACATACTCATAACCAACTACATCCCAACCATCCCCCCCCCCACACACACACACATACTACATCCCCCCACATACACACAACTATCCCAACCACCCCACACACATATACTACATCCCATCCAATCCCTACATACACACATATACTACATCCCAACCAACCCCTACACATACACACATATACTACATCCCAACCAACCCCTACATACACACACATACTACATCCCAACCAACCCTACATACACACATATACTACATCCCAACCAACCCCCACATACACACACATATATACATCCCAACCAACCCCACATACACACACATACTACATCCCAACCAACCCCTACATACACACACATACTACATCCCAACCAACCCCTACATACACACACATACTACATCCCAACCAACCCCTACATACACACACATACTACATCCCATCCAACCCCCTACATACACACACACACATACTACATTCCATCCAACCACACACACACACACACATACTACATCCCATCCAACCCCACAACACACACACACACATACTACATCTCATCCAACCCTCAACATACACACACATACTACATCCCATCCAACCTCACATACACACACATACTACATCCCAACCAACCCCCACACACACACACACATACTACATCCCATCCAACCCCCACTACATACACATACTACATCAGCCATCCAACCATATACCACATACAACCCCCATACAGACACATATACATCCCATCAACCCTCACATACACACATACTACATCCCAACCAACCCTCACATACACACACACATACTACATCCCCAACCAACCCCCACATACACACACATACTACATCCCAACCAACCCAACACACACACACACACACATACTACATCCCAACCAACCCCCACATACACATACACACATACTACATCCCAACCAACCCCACACATACACAGACACATACTACATCCCAACCAACCCCCACATACACACACACATACTACATCCCATCCAACCCCCACACATACACACACATACTACATCCCATCCAACCCTCACATACACACACACATACTACATCCCAACCAACCCCACACACACACACACATACTACATCCCATCCAACCCCACATACACACACACATACTACATCCCATCCAACCCTCTACATACACACACACATACTACATCCCAACCAACCCCCACATACACACACACATACTACATCCCATCCAACCCCACATACACACACATACTACATCCCAACCAACCCACACACACACACACATACTACATCCCAACCAACCACATACTACATCCCACACCCCCACATACACACACACATACTACATCCCAACCAACCCCACATACACACACACATACTACATCCCAACCAACCCCCACACACACACACACATACTACATCCCAACCAACCCCACACATACACACACACATACTACATCCCAACCAACCCCCACATACACACACACATACTACATCCCAACCAACCCCACATACACACATACTACATCCCAACCAACCCCCACATACACACACACACATACTACATCCCATCCAACCCCCACACACACACACACATACTACATCCCATCCAACCCCCACATACACACACACACACATACATACATCCCATCCAACCCCCACATACACACACACACACACATACTACATCCCATCCAGCCCCCCACATACACACACACACATACACATCCCATCCAACCCACACACACACACACACACATACTACATCCCAACCAACCCCCATACATACACACATACTACATCCCATCCAACCCCACATACACACACATACTACATCCCATCCAACCCCCACATACACACGCACATACTACATCCCATCCAACCCCTACATACACACACACATACTACATCCCATCCAACCCCCACACACACACACACATACTACATCCCATCCAACCCCCACACACACACACACATACTACATCCCATCCAACCCCCACATACACACACACATACTACATCCCATCCAACCCCCCATACACACACACACACACATACTACATCCCATCCAACCCTCACACACACACACACATACTACATCCCATCCAACCCCCACATACACACACATACTACATCCCATCCAACCCCCCACACACACACATTACATAAATCTCATCCAACCCCCTCACATACACACACACATACTACATCCCATCAACCCTCACATACAACCCACTACATCCCATCCAACCCTCACATACACACACATACTACATCCCATCCAACCCCACATACACACACACATACTACATCCCAACCAACCCCCACATACACACACACATACTACATCCCATCCAACCCTCACATACACGCCATCGGTCAAAGCTCATGCATCCCTGTCCAGCCCCCCCCCCACACATCAATTTGTTGTTCTTGCAAATCTTGAGTGCTGACGGATTGAATGAATCTGTTAGTGTTGGCCTTTGAGACTGTAAACCTACCACTTCTAATTATTTTGGACAGTCAATGTCTACGAATTGGATGAGTCTCGTCATCAGTGATGTCAGTCAGTTGATTGGTTATACATCGCTCATAAACTGTGTCAAATGAGCCATGGATGTTCTCAATCAGCTAACCTGCCTTTCTGATTACCCGGTTTCCGCTTATCAAGATTTACCAACATCCCCACTTTAACTAGAAGCTCTAAAGGCCAACACCCGACATATAACTGACGAATAGAAGACTTTTAATGTTTGTGTGTCACCATGAAAAGATGTCAGTGATATCGGTACGTGAGATTTACTTCATCCCATCGAAAAAGCTTCGGTATTATTACGCATTGCAACAATGTAACCAAATAACACTTTATTCCAATCGTATTTACCAATTCGGGATGTATCAGCCATCGCAACTTTTTTCGACCTACTGTTGTAATTGAGTCCTATCCACGCCTCTGGGCCTCCTACGGGCAAGATACCTGTGAACATACCATAAAATGGTCAATCTTGGTTTGGGCAACATAGCTATGAACATACTATAAAACTGTCAATCTTCGTTTGGGCAACATAGCTGTGAAGATACCGTAAAACTGTTAATCTTGGTTTGGGCAACATAGCTGTGAAAAATACTGTAAAACTGTTAATCTTGGTTTGGGCAACATAGCTCTGAACATACCATGAAGCTGTCGATCTTAGTTTGGGCAACATAGCTCTGAACATACCATGAAGATGTCAACCTTAGTTAAGTTCGTAATGAAGGAAGTTTTAAATAGCCTACTTTAAATTTTAGACAAGGACGTTTTAAATAACCTACATTAAGTTCTTAGTAAAGAAGTTTTAAATAGCCTACTTTAAGTTCTTAGTAAAGGAAAATTTGAAGGAAATTTTAAATAGCCTACTTTAAGTTTTAGTAAAAGGAAGTTTTAAACAGGCTACTTAAGTTCTTAGTGAAATATATTTTAAGTAGCCTACTTTAAGTTTCTAGTAAAGGAATTTTTAAAAAGCTTACTATAAATTCTAAGTAGAGAAATATTAAATAGTCGACTTTAAGTTCTGAGTTAGTGATATTTTAAATAGTCTACTTTCAGTTCTTAGTGAAGGAAGTTTTAAATAGCCTACTTTCAGTTCTTAGTGAAGGAAGTTTTAAATAGCCTACTTTAAGTTTTTGGTGAAGAAAGATTTAAACAGCCTGCTTTGTTCTCAGCAAACGAACTTCTAAATAGCCTACTTTAAGTTCTTAGCAAAACGAACTTCTAAACAGCCTACTTTAAGTTCTTAGTGAATGAAATTTTAAATAGCCTACTTTAAGTTCTTAGTGAATGAAATTTTAAATAGCCTACTAAGTTCTTAGTGAATGAAGTTTTTAAGTTCTTAGTGAATGAAGTTTTAAATAGCCTACTTTAAGTTCTTAGTGAATGAAATTTTAAATAGCCTACTTTAAGTTCTTAGTGAATGAAATTTTAAATAGCCTACTTTAAGTTCTTAGTGAATGAAGTTTTAAATAGCCTACTTTAAGTTCTTAGCAAATGAAATTTCTAAACAGCCTACTTTAAGTTCTTAGTGAATGAAATTTTAAATAGCCTACTTTAAGTTCTTAGTGAATGAAATTTTAAATAGCCTACTTTAAGTTCTTTAGTGAATGAAGTTTTGAAAAGTTTTAGCCTACTTTAAGTTCTTAGTGAATGAAGTTTTAAACAGCCTACTTTAAGTTCTTAGTGAAGGAAGTTTTAAACAGCCTACTTTAAGTTCTTAGTAAATGACGTTTTAAATAGCCTACTTTAAGATCTTGGGAAGGGCTTTAAACAGCCTGCTTTAAGTTCTTAGTGAATGGAGTTTTAAATAGCCTACTTTAAGTTCTTAGGGAAGGAAGTTTTAAACAGCCTACTTTAAGTTCTTAGTGAATGAAGTTTTCAATAGCCTACTTTAAGTTCTTAGTGAAGGAAGTTTTAAATAGACTACTTTAAGTTGTTAGTGAAGGAAGTTTTTAAACAGCCTACTTTAAGTTCTTAGTGAATGGAGTTTTAAATAGCCTACTTCAAGTTCTTAGTGAAGGAGTTTTAAACAGACTACTTTAAATTTTAGTGAACTACGTTTTAAACAGCCGACTTTAAAATCTTAGTGGAACTAAGTTTTAAATAGCCCACTTTAAGTTCTTAGTGAAGGAAGTTTTAAATAGCCTACTTTAAAATCTTAGTAAAGGACGTTTTAAATAGACTACTTTAAGTTCTTAGTGAAGGAAGTTTTAAATAGCTTGCTTTAAGTTCTCACAAACGAACTTCTAAAAAGACTACTTTAAGTTCTTAGCAAACGAACTTCTAAACAGCCTTCTTTAAGTTCTTAGTGAGGGAAGTTTTATATAGCTTACAATTAAGTTCTGAGTGAAGGAAGTTTTATATAGACTACTTTAAGTTCTCAGTGAAGGAAGTTTTAATAAGCCTACTTTAAGATTTAGTAAAGAAGTTTTAAATAGCCTACTTTAAGGTAAGTTCTTAGTAATAGTTCTAAATAGCCACTTAATTTTTAATAAATTAATTTTGAAATAGCCTACTTTAAGTTCTCATTGAAGGACGTTTTAATTAGCCTAGATTAAGTTCTTAGTAAATGAAGTTTTAAATAGCCTACTTTAAGTTCTTGGTAAAGAATAATTTAAATAACCTATTTTAACTTGAGGAAGGAAATTGTAAATAGGCTACTTTAAGTTCTTAGTGAAGGAAGTTTAAAATAGCCCATTTTAAGTTCGTAGCAAAGAAATTTCTAAAATAGCACTTTACGTTCTTAACAAAGGCACATCTAAATAACCTATTTTTAAATTGCTAGCAAAGTAACTTCTAAATAGACTACTTTAAGCTCTTAGCAAAGGAACTTCTAAATAGCCTTTTTATGTCCTTACAAAGTAACTTCTAAATAACATACTTCACGTTCTAGCTAAGAACTCCTAATAGCTCATTTTAGTTTCACAGCAAAAAGGGACATAACAAATGAATTTCTAAGTAGTCTTCATTAAGTTCGTAGCACAGCAACTTCTACATAGCCTACATACAGTTTATAACAAATAAACTTTTAAATAACCTATGCCCTTACCAAATGAAGTTCTCAATAGCCTACTTCATAGGTTCTTATACAAAGAAACTTCTAAATAACCTTTGCTCTTATCAAATTAACCTCAATAATAGCCTACTTCAGGTTTAGCAAAAAAACTTCTAAATAACCTTTGCTTTATCCAAATTAACTTCTCAATAGCCTACTTCAGGTTGTTAGCAAAATAAACTTTTAAATAACCCTACTCTTATCAAAGACTTTTAAAAGCCTGCTTTAGGTTATTGTAGAAAGGAACGTCTAAATAGACTACTTTGGGTTCTTAGCAAAGGTATTCCCAATCTCCTGTTTTCGGTTCTTAACAAAGAAACTTCTAAAATAGCCTACTTTAGGCATTTCAAAATAGCGTTCTTTAAGTTCTTAGCAAAGGAACTTTTTAAATAGCTGCTTTTCGTTCTATCAAAGTAACTTCTAAATAGCCTACTTTCTTAGCAAATGAACTTCTAAATAGCCTACTTTTTGTTCTAGTAAATGAACTTATAAATTACCTACTATACATTCTATCACATATAGACTTCTAAATAACCTACTTTAAGTTCTAGCAAAAGCATTTCTAAATAACCTACATACGTTCTAGCAAATAACTTCTAAATAACCTACTTTAAGTCCTAGCAAATACATTTCTAAATAACCTACTTTAAGTTCTAGCAAATGGACTTCTAAATAACCTACTTTAAGTTCTAGCACTTAGACTTCTAAATAACCTACTTTAAGTTCTAGCAAATAGACATTTCTAAATAACCTACTTTAAGTTCTAGCACTTAGACTTCTAAATAACCTACTTTAAGTTCTAGCACTTAGATTTCTAAATAACCTACTTTAAGTTCTAGCACTTATACTTCTAAATAACCTACTTTAAGTTCTAGCACTTAGACTTCTAAATAACCTACTTTAAGTTCTAGCACTTAGACTTCTAAATAACCTACTTTAAGTTCTAGCACTTAGACTTCTAAATAACCTACTTTAAGTTCTAGCACTTAGACTTCTAAATAACCTACTTTAAGTTCTAGCACTCAGACTTCTAAATAACCTACTTTTTAAGTTCCTAGCACTTAGACTTCTAAATAACCTACTTTAGTTCTAGCACATAGGATTTACAAATAACCTACTTTAAGTTCTAGCACTTAGACTTCTAAATAACCTACTTTAAGTTCTAGCACTTAGACTTTCTAAATAACCTACTTTAAGTTCTAGCACTTAGATTCTAAATAACCTACTTTAAGTTCTAGCATTTAAATAACTATTTTAAGACTTCTATTTCTAAATAACCTACTTTAAGTTCTAGCACATAGACTTCTAAATAACCTACTTTAAGTTCTAGCACATAGACCACTAAATAACCTACTTTAAGTTCTAGCAAATACATTTCTAAATAACCTACTTTAAGTTCTAGCACTTAGACTTCTAAAATAACCTACTTTAAGTTCTAGACTTCAAATAACCTACTTTAAGTTTACAGCAGACTTCTAAATAACCTACTTTAAGTTCTAGCACTTAGACTTCAAATAACATTTGAAATACAGACTTCTAAATAACCTGCTTTAAGTTCTAGCACTTAGACTTCTAAATAACCTACTTTAAGTTCTAGCAAATAGACTTCTAAATAACCTACTTTAAGTTCTAGCACTTAGACTTCTAAATAACCTACTTTAAGTTCTAGCACATAGACTTCTAAATAACCTATTTCTAAATAGACCTACTTTAAGTTCTAGCACTTAGACTTCTAAATAATCTACTATGCGTTCTAGCAAATACACTTCTTAATAACCTATTTTAGGTTCTAGCAAAAACATTTCTAAATAACCTACTTTGCAGTTCTAGCACATAGACTTCTAAATAGTCTACTTTAGTTTCTTACAAAGGAACTTCTAAATAACCTACTTTAAGTTCTTACAAAGGAACTTTGCAATCAATAGTCTACTTTAAGTTTCTAGCAAATCAATTTCTAAATAATCTACTGCGTTCTAGCAAATCAATTTCTAAATAAAATGAACGTTCTGAATCCAATTTTAAATAACCTACTTTACGTTCTAGCAAATCAATTTCTAAATAGGAACTTCCTAAATCAATTTCTAAATAATCTGCTTTACGTTCTTACAAAATCAATTTCTAAATAATCTACTTTACGTTTCTACAAAGCAATTTCTAAATAATCTACTTCTACGTTTCTTACAAATCAACTTCTAAATAATCTACTTTAGTTTCTTAGCAATAAACTTCTAAACAGCCTACTTTATGTTCTTACAAAAATAACTTTTAAATAGTCTACTTTAGTTTCTTACAAAGGAACTTCTAAATAGTCTACTTTAGTTTCTTACAAAGGAACTTTTAAAAGGTCTACTTTAGGTTCTTACAAAGGAACTTTTAAATAGTCTACTTTAGGTTTCTTCACAAAGAACTTCTAAATAGTCTACTTTAGTTTCTTAATAAAGGAACTTTTAAATAGTCTACTTAAGTTTATTACAAAGGAACTTCTAAAAGGTCTATTTCATGTTCTTACAAAGGAACTTCTAAAAGGTCTACTTTAGTTTCTTACAAAGAAACTTCTAAATATCTACTTTAGTTTCTTACAAAGAAACTTCTAAATAGTCTACTTTAGTTTCTTACAAAGAAACTTCTAAATAGTCTACTTTAGTTTCTTACAAAGGAAATTTTAAATAGTCTACTTTAGTTTCTTACAAAGGAACTTCTAAATAGTCTACTTTAGTTTCTTGTATAGGAACTTCTAAATAGTCTATTTTAGTTTCTTGTAAAGGAATTTTAAATAGTCTACTTTAGTTTCTTACAAAGTGAACTTCTAAATAGTCTATTTTAGTTTTCTTCATAAAGGAACTTCTAAATAGTCTACTTTAAGTTCTTTTAAAAGGAACTTCTAAATAGTCTAATTTTTAGTTCTTTTCACAAAGTAACTTGTAAATAGTCTACTTTACATTCTCACAAAGGAACTTCTAAATAGTCTATTTTAGGTTCTTGTATAGGAACTTCTAAATAGCCTCATTTTAGTTTCTTAACAAAGAACTTCTAAATAGCCTACTTTTAGGTTCTTGTATAGGAACTTATAAATAGCCTATTTTAGGTTCTTGTATAGGAACTTCTAAATAGTCTACTTTTGGTTCTTAAAGAAACTTCTAAATAGTCTAATTAACTTCTAAATAGACTGCTTTAAGTTCATTTAACAAAGGAACTTCTAAATAGTTCTTTTCAAAGGAACTTTAGGTTCTTTATTATAACAAATTAACTTCTAAATAGCCTAGCTTTAGGTTCTTGTACCTAGTCTTTAGGTTTTTAACAAATTAACTTATAAATGGCCTATTTTAGGTTTTTAACAAATTAACAAAGGTTTTTAACAAATTAACTTATAAATGGCCTACTTTAGGTTTTAATAAATTAACTTATAAATGGCCTACTTTAGTTTTTTTAACAAAGGTTTAACAAATTAACTTATAAATGGCCTACTTTAGGTTTTTAACAAATTAACTTATAAATAGCCTACTTTATGTTTTTAACAAATTAACTTATAAATGGCCTACTTTAGGTTTTCTTTCAAAAATTAACATAAATGGTCTACTTTAGGTTTTTAACAAATTAACTTAGAAATGGCCTACTTTAGGTTTTTAACAAATTAACTTATAAACTTTTCTAACGTTAGGTTTTAACAAATTAACTTATAAATGGCCTACTTTAGGTTTTTAACAAATTAACTTATAAATGGCCTACTTTAGGTTTTAGGTTTATAACAAATTAACTTATAAATGGCCTACTTTAGGTTTACTTTAGGTTTTTAACAAATTTTCTTTGGGTTTTAACAAATTAACAAATTAACCCTATAAATAGCCTACTTAGGTTTTTAAATTAACTTATAAATGGCCTACTTTATAAATGGCCTACTTTAGGTTTTTAACAAATTAACTTATAAATGGCCTACTTTAGGTTTTTAACAAATTAACTTATAAATGGCCTACTTTAGGTTTTTAACAAATTAACTTTAGGGATTTTTAACAAATAAATGGCCTACTACTTTAGGCCTACTTTTTTTAACAAAATTAACTTATAAATGGCCTACTTTAGGTTTTTAACAAATTAACTTATAAATGGCCTACTTTAAATGGTTTTTAACAAATTAACTTATAAATGGCCTACTTTAGGTTTTTAAATGGCCTACAAATTAACTTATAAATGGCCTACTTTAGGTTTTTAACAAATTAACTTATAAATGGCCTACTTTATTAGCAAAAGTAATTCTAATAGCCCACTTCCTTAGCAAACTAAATGTCTAAATAGCCTACTATCTTAGCAAAGGAACTTCAGCCAAAAAGCAAAATACTCAATATTTGGCTTAGAATGTTCATACTGCACACATAAAAAGGTATTATGATGTCATTGAGATGGAATAATTTTGGTATTGCTCCAATAACAGCGGCAATATTGGCTTTTGTTTATGTTTTCAAATCGCTAAAAGTTAAAGTATTGCTTTGGAAAGTCAACTAAATTTGAGATACGGGTAGTAAAGCGGACTGTTTTGATTGTATTTGATCGATTTTTTTAAATATTTGATGTATTTACGGAGAAAAACAATATTTTAAAAAGATCAACTTTCAAAATCCCAAAACATCTTTTTTTTCCAATAAATCATCAATAACATCACTATCGTCAATTATTTTAAAAAAAACAACTCTTATACAAACTAGGCACACATATAAAAAAGTTATATCCCAAATTGTGTTCAAATCTAAGCGTAGGTTTTGACTTGAAGCAAAAACAATACCAAACAAACATGTTTCGATAAAAACACAATTTTGTATTTCCGCAACCCACAAAACTCAAAACTGCATTGCACAATGTCTATATTTATGCAGGTTATGGATACTGTCTAAGATATTTCTTTGTTCAGAAACACATTATGGATGCCCCCCCCCCCCCCCCCCCACACCCCCCCCCCCCCCCGGACGACCTGGTGACATACATCAGCAATAATAAACTGTCCTCATTAGAGGGTGTGGCAGGAACAGCAGATGCTTTCTTACCAGCAAGGAACCGGCAGTTGAGTAATGGACGGAATGCAAAAGAAAGTAATGCTGAGACAAGTGTATGTGCCAGGTGTGGGAGACCTGGACACACATCGATGGAATGTAAAGCTCGAGGAAGCAAAGACCAGGACGTTGGAAACGAGGCCAAAAACGATGGAAAGTTGTGTTTGGGCTGTCGGAGATGGACAAGGCTATGACTTCAAGTGTTATAGATGTGGAAAACCAAGGCCGTACTGCGAGATACTGACTGCAGGCATGGAATCACGAGCATGGAATCACGAGCATGGAATCACGAGCATGGCGTAACGAGCATGGAATCACAAGCATGGAATCACGAGCATGGAATCACGAGCATGGAATCACGAGCATGGAATCACGAGCATGGAATCACGAGCATGGAAGCATGGAATCACGAGCATGACATAGAATCACGAGCATGGAATCACGAGCATGGAATCACGAGCATGGAATCACGAGCATAGAATCACGAGCATAGAATGACGAGCATAGAATGACGAGCATGGAATGACGAGCATGGAATGACGAGCATGGAATGACGAGCATAGAATCTGAAAGCATGGAATCACGAGCATGGAATCACGAGCATGGAATCACGAGCATAGAATCACGAGCATGGAATCACGAGCATGGAATCGCACCGAAGAAGGAGGTTGCAGTGGTAATGAGAAAGTGTCGAATGATGGCGATTCAACAGAGGACGCGATGACGAACGTCAAAGTCGATTAAATATTACGGACGGATGCTGCAGCTGAACATGCCCGCGATAAAAAAATTGTCTTGGTGTCTCGTGAGAGACACGGGATGTGAAGGCGTTGTTGTCCGTTGGAGGTTAGTGAGAGAAATAACTGCCTTATAGCGAACATTGATAAAACGATGCTGCTGGCGGGAGAAGCAGCCATTGAAGTGAGGACGCCTTACTCGAAGGCAAAGGTCACAGCATTATGACGCATCCTTGATGTCATATGTGATTTAGTTGTCGGAAACGTGGATGGATGGAGGAATCCTGCCGATCCGCAACACTGGAAGGTTGACGCAGTAGCGATGAGAGCGGGCAGGACGAAATGAATATAAAAGAAAAAAAGCTAGATTGCAGGTGCCGAATGTGGAAAGGCATGTAGGTGCTGATCGGAGGGAACTCACTCCCACTCCAGGAGGAAGACCGGGTGATAGTGAACCTGACAGAGACTACAGTACCGAATGCAAGATGAGGAATACCACTTGCTTTAAAAAGCGGCAACGTAGCGTGTACAGAGTTTATGATGACAGAGGCTCAGGGACAAGTGTGGGGCAGATAGTGACTTGCCGTAGTTGAGATAACATTTCTAGCCTTTATTGTATAATAGCTGTACTGAAAGATAGGCCTACATCGTTTCTAAGGTAAACCCTGAGCTCGTTTTATGGAATCGTTATGACGGGAATAAACTGCACTATCCACACGTTTGACAGACTCGTTTGTCTCGTTTTCCAAACAATATGGCATTCCCAGAGTCCGCCCGCCCCCCACCACCCCCTTAACGATGTCTTTTTAATAGACTGAAACAAAAAATTGTTAAAATATTGATTTTCACAAACTGTTGTGAATATTAGCTTAGATCGACAGGAAATTACTTGAGACCTTCCATGCGCAACTGTTATACGAATGTACAATCTGACATGACCATAATAGATAAGGGTTGACAAGAATTATTTTGAGAGATTTTCAAGATTATGTTACGTTTGAATGTCTTCTGCTTTTTCTTCTTCTACATTTAGTTGCAAAATAATATTCACATAACAGAAAACAAATTGTTTTAAATGTTATTGTCTCAATATCTTACTTTTTGACAGTGATTTATGCTCTATTGTTGTTTTATGTTTTAATTTTTTACACATAAATTAAATTAGCGAAGAGATGGAGTGCTGCTATACCGTCAGGATAATTCCACATTCGCCCAAGTTAGAAAATTGGGAAAATAAGTCATGATGCTAACAGTAGACATCCCACACGCGTGACATAATGTAATTCTCCTTATTATGTATAATGGATCAAATTCTCCTTGCCTAAGTCCTATGTATGAGTTAGTCAAACTCATGTCACTCAGCACCACGTTGACGATGTTAGAACCTTAGAAAGGTAGACAAAACAATTCATGCAGATTGTATATAGATTGATAGGTAGACAAAACAATTCGCAGATTGTATATGGATTGATAGGTAGACAAAACAATTCATACAGATTGTATATGGATTGATAGGTAGACAAAACAATTCATAGAATTGTATAGATTGATAGGTAGACAAATCAATTCATGCAGATTGTATGCATGGATTGATAGGTAGACAAATCAATTCATGCAGATTGTATATAGATTGATAGGTAGACAAAACAATTCATGCAGATTGTATATGCAGATTGATTGATAGGTAGACAAATCAATTCATGCAGATTTGTATGGATTGATAGGTAGACAAAACA
>JAXRKP010000053.1:40000-41346 GCA_037039925.1 Doris montereyensis
AAGGATGCAAATATCGAGGGGAAGGAAGTGCAGCCGAGCATCCATGTTTTCCTTACAATGGTGTAGCCCGGGCACAGCAGTGACAGCATGTGCTACATGGTCGTCATCGTTAACGTCAAAGGTCAAGGTAATATTGCTGGCAAAGGCATGATAGTATGTCACACCCCGTTGTGAGAGCTAGCCAAAGTACGAGACAAACAAACGACACCAACAATGTTTTTCTTTAGCTGACGGTATCATGCAAAGTCATACCATGACGTGCCCTCACATTCGTATTTAAGGAATAACTGCGACAACAATGAACAATAAACAAACATAAATGCCTGTCTTCATACGTACCTGTTCTCGAGATCGAGATCAGACTACAGATAACGGCAATGGAAAGGGTTTCCATTGTAATGTAATTGATGCTCTCAATTCTTTTAAACCTGGGGGAAAATAATGGTTGAATAAAATTCAGATTTATTGTACGCACTTATAGGAGGATTAGAGGTGGGGGTTCTCCTTCCCTAAATAAGTCCTAAAATAGAATAGATGCATTACATCTCAAGGAAATAAGAATATACAACAAAAACAACAGCAAAAACAATAAAAACAACAATAAACAACAACAAAAACAACAGCAAAAACAATAAAAACAACAATAAACAAAGCAAAAACAATAGCAAAAAAAGAACAAAACAACAAAAACAACAACAAACAACAACAAAAAACAAAAACAACAAACAACAACAACAAAGACAACAACAAACAACAGCAAAACAACAACAAAAACAAAAACAAACAAACAAACAACAGCAAAAACAAAAACAAAAATAGAACAAAAACAACAACAAAAAACAGAACACAAACAACAACAAACAACAGCAAAAACAACAACAAAAACAGAACAAAAACAACAACAAACAACAGCAAAAACAACAACAAAAACAGAACAAAAACAACAAAAACAACAAAAACAACAAAAACAACAAAAACAACAAAAAAGCAAAAACAACAACAAAAACACAACAAAAACAAAAACAAGAACAGAAACAACAGCAGAAAAACAAGAAAACAAAGAACAAAAACAAGAACAAGAGAAACAGCAAAAACAAGGACAAAAAACAAAACAAAAACAAAAACAACAACAACAACAAAAACAAAAACAAGAACAAGAGAAACAACAAAAACAAGGACAAAAACAACAACAAAAACAACAACAACAACAAAAACAAAACAAAAACAGCAACAAACAACAGCAACATAATAGCAAAAACACGAAAAAAACAATAAAAAGTACAACAGAAACAACAAAAACAACAACAAACAACAGCAAAAACAACAAAAACAAGAACAAAAACAAC
>JAXRKP010000053.1:46366-86366 GCA_037039925.1 Doris montereyensis
TGCTCTCTTCTTGTGTCACTTTTCCCTGATCTGACGTTTTAAGTTGCTACATAAAAATGTCATATTAAAATAGCGGTGAAATCCAGTGCGAAATCACAGATAGTGAGAGACAATCACGAGCCGGAGATCCTTGCCAATGGTTGTCAGCCATGTTGGACCATACAAGTGGTAGTAATAGTAGTAGTACATAATATAGTACAATGTAATACATACATGTAGTAGTAGTAGTAGTAGTAATAGTAGTAGTACATACATGTAGTAGTAGTATAGTAGTAGTAATAGTAATAGCAGCAATGGTACATGTAGTAAAGAGTGATAGTAGTAATGGTAGTAGTAGTAGTAGTAGTAGTAGTAGTAGTAGTAGTAGTAGTAGTAGTAGTAGTAGTAGTAGTAGTAGTAGTAGTAGCTGTAGTCACAGTAGTAGTAGCTTTTGATTTGATTTACCCACATACACAATAAAGGTTATAACGTGTGTTTTTGGTAGGATATTTCATTTTTGCTAAGACTGCCTTGTAAATAGCCAAGGGATCTTTAACGTGTACAGTTGTCATCCCTCTCCGATGGAACTAGGGGCGCAATTTTGCTATTAAAAAACACGGAAAACAATTCAACGGTTAGGTGGGGCTTGAACCCACAACCTTTGGGTTGAGAGGCTGACACCTTGTCTCTGGACTACCGAATCCCCAGTCATAGTAGTAGTGGTGGCAGTAGTAGTATAGTAATAGTAGTACATTCTAGCAGTAGCCACAGTATTAGTACTAGTAGTAGTAGTAGTAGTAGTGGTAATAGTAGCCGCAGTAGGAGTAGTGGTAGCAGTAGCAGTAGTATCGGTGGTAGTAGTAGTAGTAGAGTAGTATTAGTGTAATATTAGTACATGTTGTAGTAGTAACAGGAGCAGCAGTAGTAGTGAAGCATCAGTAGAAACATCAGCAGGAAGAGCAGTACACGTAGTTGTATTTTATAATAAATGTGTTAAAGTTAGCAAAGGCATAACTGTGTCACCGAAAACTACCAAATTTAAAGTAGGCTTGATCATTGTGACAGAGCGACAAAGAAAAAAGCTAAAACTAAAAAGCCCATTGCAGGAAATGCATGTCACATGTATTTACTATTACTTACTAGGAAGAGGAAGATGTGATAAGAGGGACCAGAAGAACATCCTGATAACAAATTTGTTTTCATGACATTGGAAACTGCCTTTGTACCGCCAGCTAGTGGATCACAGACAATTGCAAGTATGAAAAATGATTATAATTGTCAAATCAACTATTGCCTGATGAAAAATGAGCGTGAACAAGGGTTTTAGTTCTACCTGTAGGTCTGACCATTGATATAAATCAATAAATTCTGTGTTGTGCTTGCTTACATCAAAATAAATATTGCCATACAAGGAAAATAGTTATTCTATGTTGTTGTTACATGTATAGAAAGCCACTGGTCTTAATGTTTTTTAATCTGCGTATGATGTGGAGTGGCTTTGGCCAATGGTAAACTTTATTTTATATTAGATTTTGTGCTTTGTATTTATTGTGTCATGAATAATTGTCCTTTAGGGGAGGATTACAAGTTTTTAAAAATTGAATTGAATTGAATTGTCTGTTATTGTTAGAAAAATTGCCCATGCCATCACACAGATAAAAACAAAACTTACAAAAAGCTTTTTTTTTTATTAAGCGAAAAACTTACATACATAATGTTGAGTCAGAAAATAGATGCAACTATATTCATAATATAATATCAGTGTACGCAATGCAATAAACATAGCGTCAGTGTATAAAACAAAGCGCTTAAGTCAAAGGTGACCTCGTTTTCCAGGAGAATAAAAAAACTTCTTAAAACAAAATTGTTGTGCGGTAAACCTAGCAGTCAGCAGAGATAAGCGTGTTGCTTGCAGCTTATTTCTCACAATTTCATTGGTTGATTTAAATAACATTGACGTCAGATGGTGTGTTCACATCTATAGAAAAGTGTTGGGGGTTTTTCTGTAATTTTCCAATTTCTGGACTTAACCGAATTGCTTGCGACACCGACGATAGATTAATACCAACAAAAAAACAACCAAACTAGACATTAACATTTAACTATAACATGACTTTATTGACATAAAACATTAATCTGAAGATGGAATCGATGTACTGTACAGAGGATGAGTCATGGATATTGTACAACAATGATGAACAATAAATATCAAACTGAGATTTTCATGGTTTATTATATAATACTATGTGTGTGTGTGTGCATAATAAGTAATTTAAAGGAAGGGGGATTGACTGGTGCAAAAGAACCCATGTATAACTCTACAATTTTAGGCTGTGCATGAATAAAATGTATTTTGTCATGATCTATATCCAAGGCACATATGTAAATTCTTGATGATCATCTTATATCATACAAATGGAACACAAAATTCCTTGCTAATAAGAGTGAAGCAAGACAGAGAAGCAGATTGAAGAAACAGAAACAGAGACAAAGATAAGACACACAGAAGGAAAAGAAAAAGAAAAGACAGACAGACAGAGACAGAAAGACAGACGAGAAAGAAGAAAGAAGAGGAGACAGAAAGAAAAATAGAGAGGGGGTGGGGAGAGATGGAGGGGAGCCACTGACACACACAAATAGACAGCCAGCGAAATCAAAAATAGATCGATCCTTTGCTGGATGCTAAGAAAGAGCGACTCCTTGGGTCTGGCATGAGACCTAAAGATGCCTTGGTGATGGTAGTGGGTCGTTTGGAACCAGCACCTCTACTTGCAGTAGGACCACTCCTGCCCGTGGGTGTACGTGGCATATGTTTGAACTGACTTAGCTGTTTCCTGTTATGAGTAAAGATAGGGGATAGGGGGAACAGTATGTGAAATATAATAATAATTTTTAAAAAAATTAAAACAAAAATCGACCAAAACTCTTCATTTCATAATATAAACAACTGGATATTGCTCCTTGATCTGTGGTACTGAAAATGTATTTTGTTCAATGTCCAAACATTCTTTAAGAAAAAGAGCCAGAGTCCTGAGCTTATTTTTCAAAATTGGAAAGAGGAAGAAAGGATAAAATGGCATGGAGCCCATGCAAATTGTATAGTATGAGTATGAGAATTCCTCATCTTTTTCAACCTAAAGCAGCCCTCTAGATTATCTATGAAAAGCAGGAAACAAGTCAACATCTAGCAAAGACAAGTTGAGTAGATTAGTAATTTCATACTCACGCTGTTGATTTAGATTTTCCAGAACTCATCTTCGCAGATCGCTTGCCTCCCGACTTTCCTTTCTGAATACACAGGATATAAAAAAACTAGTAAATACAATCTCATCTTTACACATGTAGCAGAATCTTTGGAAACGGTTATAATATATATGTAAGATCAAACGTATACATATTTAGAAACTGTTACCTTTATACACTGAATGTCTGTCAGTCAGTCTAATTCTTTTTCTTTCTCTATCCCTCCATCCCCATCTCTCTCCCTCTCTCCCATTCTCTTTCCCAAACATGTGTACAAATTATCCTTTGACACTTTGTTCACTCCAATTAAAAAAAAAGTAAAGTTCCTTCAAGGCCCTTAAGACCTATAGAGCCTGAGCTTATCCTGGTTTTCTATAGCGTGAAGCGGAGCAGTGACAATAATCACCTCCTGGCCAGGACGTTAGTCTGATGCAGGTTTTTATTCCCAAGCTAGTGCTTGTACCCATTTGCACCTGGGTAGAGTGGGAAAAATGCGTATTATGTGTCTTTCCCAAGGAACACAACGGCGGCCCTGGCTTTGCTAAGATTTGAACCCAGGACCTCATGATCCCCAGTCCGGCAATCTAACCACTCGGCCACCGACGCCACTTATTCACTCCAAACTGGTAGTTAAATTAGCTCATTACAAGAAATCAACAGCATTATTAGTCTACCATTTGAGAGGTCCCAACATCCACCCAGAGTAAATCAATTAACCACGTAAATATGAATGTTTGGTCTGAATCTATGACAGAAATGGTAAGTTCCTTACATATTTTCAATACATCCTTGTCACCTAAACAAAGCAAACGTTACTTGATGCTCTGAAGGATAAATATAAAAGTAAAATGCAAATCATGCCAACAAACCTTGTAACGGACAAACGTCGTTTAGATCCTCTCCCCCTTCCACGTCAGAAGATCGACCAGAAAAGGAGGGCTCCTCAAAATATCTAGAGGCCTGCTCATAGTCGCTGTGACACTCATCGACTCCGCTAGCATCCTCTTCTGTGTCGTCCTGAGACATGGCTGTCAGGAAGGAAAAGATAAACAAAAAATCAAATCTATGAAAATAAAATCATATCAATGTTTCAACTGCTGCTCTTCACATAAATTATTTCCCAAAACGATGAAATAATAAAATTGTTGGAAACAACAATATGATAAAATAACTTATGTACAACGTTTTATAGTCACAAAACGAAAGATTATTGTGAAAGATATTTTCAATAAAGCTAAGATGGCAAATGTCATGAAATATGAATGTAGGCATATTTCTCTAAGCCAAAAAATGACATAGAGTAACTTCCCTATTACATACTTTGTAAAATTCAACCAGATATATAAAAAGAAGAATATGATAAAAACTGGTTGAATCAATAAGCTTTGTCTTTCTTTTTAACTTGCACGTAAAAATATCAATCTTAGCCATTTATGTTTCAAATTCTTTGCTCTTTGCCTTTGATTCCACAATCAGTACATGCAAGATGCCAGTGTGTTACTTATAATTTTACAAGATTTTATTTGATTTATCACAAAAATAGTTTGAGTGACATGTGCCATTTTGATACCACAAACGTTAACCTGACTTGAAAATCAAGTTACAGTAATACACATATACATACCTGACAGCTTAAAGCTGTACTTGAGCGTTATTTCAAGCCTGTCGGCCTTGTACTTGTCTATAATAACGGCATTGAAGTGGTCAATCTGGTCAATCATCTCATCACGAGTTATTGGCGTCCTTTGCGCCAGTTGTTTCAAGGCACTCTCAGGGAAGATCACAGCATAGTTTTTCAAGTTATACTCAGCAGCTGCAGATGAATGAATATAGAAGAAATGTTAAATCGGATAATGATCCTTCCTTTATCCATTTAGATCTACATACATCTGATTTCCAGCAAATTATGACAGATAGAGAAGGTTTCATGATATGTTTATTTGAATTTAACTCTATGTCATTATCTAAGGATGATTTAGATAAAAGACAGCAAGTAAAAGAATTGATAATAGTAATGTTCAGATTTATATAGCGCTTATACATAGAAATGCTCTAAGCGTTTTAGATCATAAGCATAAGAATTATCAAAATCTTGCAAACCAACTAAAAATATCATAAATCATTCTTGTAGATTCAATCAAAAATAACTTGAAATCAGTACTGAGTAAGTGACAGACAGTCCAGGAAAAGATTATAAAAGGTTGCTGAAAAAGAAAATCACAAGATAAGGATGAAAATAAAAAAAGAAATAAGCAGCAAACAACCGCAAATGTTGAACATCCATTTACTCTTAAATTGCAAAAACCACACACACTTTTACCCAAATGTTTTGTTGATATGAATAACCATTAATTTCAGTGTACATCCCTAAGTGTGTGTCATTTTAAATAAGAAGTAAAACACTGCAAAAATGCCAAAACACGGGTTGAAAATATGAGCTGAATCAATGACAAATTGTGAATTCAATTGTTTTGCAAGATTTTGATGACTTTTATACAAATCCTTAATATACTTATGACTCTTGAAACAGATTAATACAACAAGCAAGAGACAGAGAAGGAAAAAACAATACCAATGAGAAGAAAAATACAGGAATTACATCAGTCTAAAGAAAATCAAACTGCTTTCAACATTTCCCTACCAATAGCTTTAGCCATGACCCTTAGTTCAGCCAAGCATTCCATTTCTACTTTCTGTCGATCGGTTTTCTGCTCAGAGCCAACCTTGGCCACATCAACACGATGACGCCCTCCTTGAATTGGTAGTTCAACCTGCAGATTACAATAAAATTGTAGAAATTTTTTACAAACTTATGAGGTAACTACTTCATTACACTCTTATTGCTTAAAAACTGAACTGACTCGCTGTAGGAAACTCTGAGGGTTCAGACCACTGAGAAATGCCCGGCATTTTGGTACCTAAATTTCAGAAAATCACTGTAATTGTATTATTTGAAATAGACATAATTCAAAATGCATTCTCTTCACAAAAAACAATTATTCCAGATGATCTTGGTAGTTTCTGCATGTAAAGTTTCATTCAATCATTCTGTAAATAAAATTGAAAAAAAAAAAAAAAATGAAAAAAAAAAAAATTATTCCATGAATTTTTGGATGATCCAGGATCATAAGTATAAAAATTGAGACTGAAGATTCACTTGGAGATTTAGATCTAATTTTTGGGTTCGGAAGTTTTTTTCGTTTTCACAAGCCAATTTATTGACTACTGCTTCTCCAGTTGTGTCCATCTACTTTCGATTTCTGTCAAAAAACTTACCGATAATAAATTTATGTGGTGTCTACGTACAAATGATTCAACTACATGTGTGAGAAATACTGATAGCAAAACAGATGTCGGCTCTTGCACAGAATAGCTTGTTGATAGGACCTGATATGTGTCGGTAATGGCAGTAAGTGAATTAAGCACATCAGTAGTCCTTACGAAAAAATGTCCTCAGGGTATAAGGGCAGGCAGGCTGCATTTTAACAACTGAGATAGGATCATAACCAATTTTTTGCTTTGATGTGCTCCTTTATCCATATCCTTCACAAAAGAGTTATTCAAAAACACCAACAAAAAAAAACAAACAGAAGATAATTGAACCAATAATGAATAAGTCATGAGGCAAACAATTCAATCAATGAAACGATTCAGGAATAACATAAATGAATAAAAATAAATAAATACAAAATGAAATCTTCACATGCATGAACACACAGACACAGATTCTTTAAATGCCTCCTTTGAAAAGGGTTCCTTACACTGCTGCTATTAATCATTGACTGACCAAAGGTTAAAAGAGTAAACCCTGACAGAAAATAACAACTTGCTGCCTTGCAGGCTGGTCTTGAATGACTAAAGGCTAAGGGAGTTAACCCTGACAGAAAATAACAAGGCCCGGTAGGGAGCCTCAAGGTAGCAGCCCCACCATCTACCTAGCATGCAGTGGGCTAATCCCCTGCTTATCCAAAACAACCTGATTCAAAGTAATATATACAATGATATGCCTGGCTTGAACTTTCAATGACGACTCTGGAAAAGAACACGGACTGTGATTTTTGGAACATGGAATGTTAGGGCAATTAATGGAAAGGAGTTAGTATCAGTTGAAGAAATGGAAAAATTCAAAGTAGACATTTTGGCTATTACAGAAATAAAGAAAAAAGGACAAGGATTAGAAAACGTAGGACCGAATCATACTTTAATCTTCTCAGGAGTAGATGTCAAAGATAGAGCTAGAGCAGGAGTAGGCCTCTAATGCATAAAAGGCAAGAAATGCTATTAGAAAGTTGAAAATTTGTAAGCCCACGGCTATTAGAGGTAAATATTAAACCAAAAGAAAGAAAATTAAATTGTTAATAGCTTATGGACCAAATAAAGATGCCACCAAAGAAGAAAAAGATATCTTCGAAAACAATTTATAAATAGCTGCAGAGAATCTCAAACCCAAACAGGAATTAATGGTTTTAGGAACAATGAAGAAACATCAGGAGGAGTAATAGGTAAAGAAGGAGAGACAACAACTTCTCCAAATGGAGAGAGACTAATAAATTTTTGCCTAAAGAATAACATGAAAATAGCTAACACATTTTTTCCTCATAAAAATATCCACAAATATACAAGAGTAAATGAAGACAGATGTGAAAAGTCAATCATAGACTATATAATAGTTACCAGCTCCTTTTTACAGTACAATGGATGCTAGAGTAAGCAGAGGAGCAGAAATATTTAGTGATCATCACCTAGTGATAGTCAAAATGAGATTATTAACTGAAGAAAACAAACAGAAAAGGAAAGAGAAGAAAGCTACTAAACTCAAAATAGAAGAATTAAATAAACCAATAGTAAAAGAAATGTACCAATCCAGGATAAAAAGATCTATCAGTGAAAGGCAGATGGATCTGAAGGAAAGCACAATAGAAGAAAAGTGGCAAATATATAAAGAAACACTCCTCAGTTGTAGTGAAGAGGTCTGTGGTAGGAAACAAATTAAAGGAGATGGGAAAAGGACAGCATGGTGGAATGAGAATGTCAAAACTATGATAATAAAAAAAAAGGATGCCTGGAAGAAATACTTGCAAACAAAGAAACCAGAGGATAGGATAGATTACGTGAGTAAAAGAACTATCACCAAAGAGGAAGTTAGGAAAGCAAAACAGGAACAATGGGAAGAGTTTGGACAAAGACTTCAAGAAAGCTATCAAGGAAATCAAAAGCTGTTCTGGGGAGCAATGAAGAGCATGAGAAAGACCAAAGCATGCCCAATATGACAAATTAAGAATGCCAAAGGAGAAGTAATGAAAGGAGACATCGAAATCATGGAAACGTGGAGAAAACATTTTCAACAATTACATAATTCCTCCAGAACATATGAAACAAGGAGTACAGATTAATTATCAACAGTAACAAGTAATCAAGATCAGACAGCTGAAGATGTAGATATCTCAATGGAAGAACTTCAAACAGCTATAAGAAAAGTGAAATTAGGAAAAGCTTCAGGAGCAGATCAAGTTTATCCAGAAATGATTAAAAACCAAGGGAGAGAGGCAGACAAACTACTACATGCAATATGTCAACAAGCATGGAAGTCCAAACAGGTGCCAGACAACTGGAAAAAGGGAATGGTAGTACCAATACACAAGAAAGGATCAGCTATGGAATTCTCAAACTATAAAGGGATATCACTACTTAGCGTTCCAGGAAAAGTGTATGCTAGGATTCTGGAAATGAGACTAAGGAAAACAGTAGAGGATCAGATTGAAGAACACCAGAGTGGATTTAGACCAGGAAGAAGTGTACAAGACCACATATTTACAATTAGACAAATAATAGTAAAATTCCTTGAGAGAAACATTGACTTGCACCTGTGTTTTATTGACTTAGAAAAGGCATTTGACACTGAGGAGGGACGAACTATGGCATTCCTTAAAAGAACACAACGTAGAGCAAAATTTAATAGAAGTCATTAAAAGTTTTAACAATAAACCAACATGTGCAGTAAGAGTAGCTGGAAATGTATCTGAAGAATTTGATGTAGATATAGGAGTAAGATAGGGTTGTATCCTCTCTTTTGTTTATCACATTTATGGATTCAGTCACAAAGGCATCCTCAAACATGAAGAAAATGAATGTAGATATGTGGAAGCTCAAACCAGTAAATGTATCAATGCTTTCATTTGCTGATGATTTAGTTCTGTTTGGAAAATCAGAAAGGGACCTCCAGTCAAATATCAACATAATGAATAATGAATTAAATACAAGAGGAATGAGAGTAAATGCAAAGAAAACCAAAACAATGCTAGTAACTAGGGAAGCTAAAACACAAAATCTTAAATTAGGCGGGGAGAATTTAGAACAAGTTCAAAGCTACAATTACGTAGGAGTAATGATTAACTCAGAGGAAAACTAAGAGAACAAATCAACCAGAGAATCCAAAAGGCAAGTGCAATATATAACCATCTAGGAAAGGCATTTGTAGGTAAACAAGAATTGTCAACAAAAACCTAAATGGCAGTATACAACACAGTTTATTGTCCTACTCTCCTCTATGGCAGTGAAACCTGGACCTTAGACAGTAGGGAATACAGTAGAGTACAGGCAGCCGAAATGAAATATCTAAGAAGAGTAGTAAGGAAAACTAAAAGAGACAAAATCAGAAACACAACAATAAGAGATCAAACCAAAGCAGATGGCATAAAAACTAAGATAGAAATGAATCAACTGAGATGGTTTGGGCATGTTGACAGAATGAATGACAATAGAATAGCTAAATCAGTATACAGTGCTAAAAGTCAAGGTAAAAGACCAAAAGCAGACACCAGAGAAAGTGGGAAGAAGATATAAAAGAGGCATAAACGCAAAGAAATTTAACTTTCACGGAAGGAAACAGAAACTGTCAGGACAGGGTAGCCTGGAGAAAGATCATTTCGGGCATCTAAAACCCATACACCGAAAGGTAAAATGGGAGCTGATAAAGAAGAAGAACAAGCTGTTAAAATTATGATTATTTAATTGCTCCATTTTCTTATTGTTAGTAACCCTTTCCAGTTTCCATAACTTATTGAAAGAATTTGCTGAAATACTTTAGATACCTTTATTTTATTCGTCATGAGGTCTAGGGCTTTTGGACCCAGCTTGATGTAACAAACAGTAAAGTCTTGAGCCGTAACTTGTAAATCCTCTTTCAAAATGCCATCAATGACAAGTTTACGACAAAAGCGCTCTGCGTCTTGTGGTCCAGCTCTTACCACGGCCATGTAAAGCCAACCTTGAATGGCCCAAATTCTGGATTTTGCTGTTCTGAGATCCTGGTAGACAAAAAGTACAATAAAAAGCTATATATATATCAAGACAATTAATAATAATATAAAGACTATTATTAATTTGAAACAAATCAATCCCATCTTTTATAATTAAGACAGTGTGTATTACTCTATGTAGATAAATAAAAAAAAAATCATTCCATTATTATCAAGCCATTATTTCTCTTTTGTCCTAGGAACAGTTTTACACACTGGATCATATAGTAGCATTCAATGATACTTTCATTGGGCTATTGGGTGAAGAAGTACATCACACAAATTTGAGAATACACCAATAAAATGGTTACATATGTGTTTGGTTACATATGTGTTTGGTTACATATGTGTTTGGTAACATTTGGTGGTGGTGGTGGTGGTGGTGGTGGTGGTGGTGATAGTGGTGGGAGGGAAGAAAAAGCAGTAAGGGGATGTATGACTCCTTGATCAAACAATTTCAATGTTCTTCTACCTTGTTCTCATTGTTGTGAAGTGGAAATGTATTCAAAAACTCCATTAAGGCATTCAAAGTAGGTACTCAAAACAACAAAATTTAGAACATAATCTTTTTATAGTCCTTAACCCTTACGTTGCCACCCATTTTACACCCGATGTCTTTACCATTGCCACCCATTTTACACCTGATGTCTTTACCATTGCCACCCATTTTACACCCGATGTCTTTACCATTGCCACCCATTTTACACCTGATGTCTTTCCCATTGCCACCACATTTTACACTGGATGTCTTTACCATTGCCACCCATTTTACACCTGATGTCTTTCCATTGCCCCCCATTTTACACCTGATGTCTTTACCATTGCCACCATTTTACACCTGATGTCTTTCCCATTGCCACCCATTTTACACCTGATGTCTTTCCCATTGCCCCCATTTTACACCTGATGTCTTTACCATTGCCCCCCATTTTACACTGGATGTCTTTACCATTGTCACCCATTTTACACCTGTCTTTGCCATTGTCACCCATTTACACTGGATGTCTTTGCCATTGCCCCTCATTTTACACTGGATGTCTTTGCCATTGCCCTCATTTTACACCAGATGTCTTTGCCATTGTCACCCATTCTTTGCCACTTGATGTCTTTGCCATTGTCATTTTACACTGGATGTCTTTGCCATTGCCCCTCATTTTACCTTTGCCATTTCATTTTACACTGGATGTCATTTGCCATTCTTTGCCATTGTCACCCATCATTTCTTTGCCATTGTCACCCATTTTACACTGGATGTCTTTGCCATTGCCCTCATTTTACACCCGATGTCTTTGCCATTGTCCCTCATTTTACACCTGATGTCTTTGCCATTGTCACCCATTTTACACTGGATGTCTTTGCCATTGTCACCCATTTTACACTGGATCTCTTTGCCATTGTCACCCATTTTACACTGGATGTCTTTGCCATTGTCACCCATTTTACACCAGATGTCTTTACCATTGCCCCCCATTTTACACCTGATGTCTTTGCCATTGTCACCCATTTTACACCCGATGTCTTTGCCATTGCCACCCATTTTACACTGGATGTCTTTGCCATTGCCACCCATTTTACACTGGATGTCTTTGTTGACGGCCAAATTGGGAAGGGAACGGGCAGGGTGACAAGAGCCGAGACAGCCAAGACTGGGCATTGTCGTGCGCGTGTGTGCACATAGTTAACACAGATCTAGATGCCACACACACACACACACACACACATGCGTGGCAGATTTTGTTAGTGGGACGAGGTAATACGACATTATCAAGTTTATTTTTCATATGAATTGACTCTTTAAATGCAACCAATTGAAGATGTACTTGCAAAAACATGTTGCATTGGGCGAAGTCAAGTCAGCCAGTTGTTGCATTTTAAGAGAGTAATTAGAGTTGTAAAATTCTATGACCGGACAGTGGACAGGTAAGCACCTGTACGGGAGTAGATGATCCGCCCACCACAAGTCTCCTGCTGCCTTGCAGGCAGGTTTTGGCTGACCAAAGGCTAAGGGAGTTAACTCTGAAAGAAAACAACCTGCTGCCTTGCATGCCGGTCTTGACTGACCAAAGGCTAACGGAGTTAACCATGACAGAAAATAACAATCTGCTGCCTTGTAGGCTGGTCTTGCATGACTAAAGGCTAAGGGAGTTAACCCTGACAGCAAATAACAACCTGCTGCCTTGCAGGCTGGTCTTGAATGACTAAAGGCAAGGGAGTTAACCCTGACAGAAAATAACAAGGCCCGGTAGGGGGCATCAAGGTGGCAGCCCCACCATCTACCTAGCGTGCAGTGGGCTAATCCCCTGCTTATCCAAAACAACCTGATTCAGACATAAAAGTAATATAACTGGCTTAATCTTTCGAAGGCGAACTTGGAAACGAATACGGATTGTGATTTTTGGAACATGGAATGTTAGGGCAATAAATGGAGGAGTTAGAATTAGTTGAAGAAATGAAAAATTCAAAGTAGATATTTTGGCCATTACAGAAACAAAGAAAAAAGGACAAGGAATAGAAAATGTAGGACCGAATCATATTTTAATCTTTTCAGGAGTAGATGCCAAAGATAGAGCTAAAGCAGAAGTAGGCCTCCTAGTGCATAAAAAGCATGAAAAACTACCAGAATGTTGGAAATTTATAAGCCTACGGCTATTAGAGGTAAATATTAAACCAAAAGGACGAGGAATTAAATTATTAATAGCTTATAGATCAAACAAAGACGCAACTTAAGAATTCAAAACGATTTACAAATAGCTGCAGAGAATCCTAAACACAAACAGGAACTAATGCTTTTAGAAGATTTAAATGCTAGAGTAGGCAACAATGTAGAAACGTCAGGAGGAGTAATTTGTAAAGAAGGAGAGACAACTTCTCCAAATGGAAAGAGACTAATAGATTTTTGCCTAAAGAATAACATGAAAATAGTCAACACCTTTTTTCCTCAAAAGATATCCACAAATATACAAGAGTAAATGATGACAGATGTGAAAAGTCAATCATAGACTACATAATAGTTAGCAGCTCCCTTTTTTTATAGTATTTTAGATGCAAGAGTAAACAGAGGAGCAGAAATATTTAGTGATCATCACTTAGTGATTGTCAAAATGAGATTACTGACTGAGGAAAACAAACAGAAAAGGAAAGAGAAAAGCTACTAAACTCAAAATAGAGGAACTACATAAACCAGTAGTAAAATAGGTATACCAATCTAGGATAAAAGATTTATCAATGAAAGACAGATGAATCTGAATGATAGCACAATAGAAGAAAAGTGGCAGATGTATAAAGAAGCACTCCTCAGTTGTAGTGAAGAGGTCTGTGGTAGGAAACAAATTAAAGGAGATAGGAAAAGAACAGCATGGTGGAGTGAGAATGTCAAAACTAAGATTAAAAAAAAGGATGCCTGGAAGAAATACTTGCAAACAAGGGTGACCATGTCAGCCATCTTACATTTTGACAAAAAATAATTTTTATTCGTATCTCAGTGAAAATGACAGTTTATGGTCATAAAATACACCATTGTGAAGTATATTATCGTGATTTGTGTTTGTGTATTGTAGTGCGAGGAAGAGAGAAAAGGGAAAAATCGGACAATAATGTGAAAAAAATACAATTATTCATGTTGCATGACAAACACAAAATATGCAATTAAGAAAATACACAAAATGACACAAAAATAATAATCAAGAATTAAAATTTTTATTTTTCTAAGCTGTCCTGTCTACCTGAGTCTTCTATTCGTGTGTTTTCTGTGGTTGTGTGTTATATATGTCTCTAGTTTTCAAATATTCCCAGTGCCAGGCACTAGCGTCAACAGTGCCACGCCCTCTTTTACTTGTGCTCTATCCCAAAGAACCTCATAAACCGTTGTCACTGTCAGAGTCAATAAGCTCTTCAACACCTCTATCATATTCGCTGCACCATGGATCATAACTATCTTCAACTCTAGCCTAGTCAGAATCAGATTCATGACAGTGCATAATCTGTTTATCATCGGAATCCACAATTTCCGAGGTTGCCGGTCAAATCCCGGATCAAGCCGGCAAATTTTGAACCGAAAAAATTCACGCAGCAACAGCAGTCTATAACGATGGCAGGGAAACTACATAATAACTTACTTCGTTTTATTTTATATCCAGTCTTTTTAGTGGAGCTGGTCAAGTTTTGACTACAGTCAAAGTCGTAATACGAATGTCAACTGAAAGTTTCGACTATAGGCGAACACGGCAATATAAGGTATAATCAAGACAATTTTAACCACTACCATTGAACTCAGCTGAAAGTGGTCAAAATTTCAATTGAATCTATTGAATCTCTAAACTTGGTTTAAAGATAATGCAAAGTATGAAAGATAGTCATAAGAAATTACATGAGCAAAGCAAAGAAAAACATAAGTGATATCAAAATGTTTTTACCTTTGAAAATCTCCAACAAATGTATCAAGGTGTGGTTATTCCGACCAGAGCTGATTTCTTTGACACATTTTACTATCTCCTTGGCATCTTCTGTCACGTTCCTTATGTTGAAAGAATCCTGTAGATTGAAATAAAAATGTAATCATTCCTATCTCGAAGCATTCTTTGGTCATTTTAAATAATGTTGTAATGATGTTTGGAGTAAAAGCTAAAAAAAATATTCAAGGTTGTAAAAATCCATACTTCTCATCAAATATAGATTAGATTTAGTCTTATATTTACTAATTTATCTGGAATTTACAAACAAAACAATACTGATAAAGTCAGTGGAATATTTTAAAACAGTCAGTGACTTGTTCAATTTAACAGTCAAGTTTTTACTTTTCTTTTTAACAAAGCACAGATGACCAAAGTAGGTGCAGACTAATCTTTTAATGCCAAAAGACAAAACAATAATGAAGAAGAAAAAATTATGTGTGGAAATATACCACGTATATATATGACAATATGCTCCACTAAAAGTGAAAGCGAGAAAAAAATAATGAAATGAAAAATTGTACTAGAAAAACATACCTTGCTAAGACAGTTATCACATGATGCTCCTTTAATAGTGTTGCACATAGAGCGATTGAAACTCACTTCCCCAAAGTATTGAAGGATTTGAGATCGGCGACAGTCTGTCACATTTTCGCAGTAATTGACCATGCGATACAGATTGTCATTGTGCACTCTCTTGGATTCAAACGTTGCATTTTGATCCACTGTTGCAGATAAAGCATACAATAAAATTTCACTAAAAAATACAAATTTTAAGTATGGAAAACCTAAACATTGAACAGATTTCTTACCCTTCTATCTGGTTTTCAAACAATGGCGTCCATAAAACATCTTCTCTCTTAATCTTTCTAGTCTTGAGATTATAAAATAATGCATGAAAGCTATAAATACTACTACTACTAGTAATCATAAAAATAACAATAATAACTTACATACTTATGAACATATCAAATTTCAAAGCAAGTGTTCAATGTAAAAAAAAAGTTCCTTCGGGACCCTTACAGCCCATACGACATACTGAACAAGTGATAACAATCACCTCCTGGACAGGACGCTAGTCTGTCACGGGCTTTTTACTCTCAAGCTATTGTAATGATCCAATTGGACCTGAGCCGAGTGTCTTTCCCTGCAGAACACAATGTCAGGCCTAGCATTGCCAGGATTCAAAACTCAGGGCTTAATGATCTCAAGTCCACCAACCTAACCAATTGACCGCTGATGCCACTATATGCTCAATGTAGATTACATGAAAAAATAACATAAGAAAAAAATATAACAAAACATATTACAGATCGTAACAGTGAACTGTTTAAAATATGCCTTCTATTGCATTCTGTACAACCATTATAACATGTCTCTAACTAAAATCGTCCGTACTTTCAATCATCCTACGCATGCGCTTGACATCAGAGTAGCAGTACAAGAGGATGCAGTAAGACAGCTGTCCATCTCTGCCAGCACGTCTGCCTCTTGGTAGTAGCCTTCCACCGACTTGGGGAGACTGTAATGGATGACAAAGCGGACATCGGCCTTGTCTATTCCCATGCAAAGGCAATGGTGGCACACATTATCTAAAAGACAAAAACAGGATCGGGAAAATACATTTCATCGTGATATACACATAGGTTGGAATTCACAAAGCAAGTTTAGGGGTATAAGCTGAGTATATTGTTAATTCAAACTAATTTATACTTTCCTCCAGAGCAGTAAAAACTCAAGTGGGCTCTCAAAGGTTAAAATTAAGCATAAATAGATCCTGGAAAGATAAAATGTAACAACAGAAAAGGATACAAAAACATGATATTTCAAATATGATACTGTTCTCTTCTTTTTCTTCCTCTCATACAATACGAAATTGCTATATTTTATGGTCACTGGCTTTCCAAATTATACTTTATATGGAACAGATTAAACGAGGACTAAAGGAAAGATATAAACAGTGTTTGATCTATAATAATGTGGCATCATTGGCCAAGAGGTTAGGCTGCTGGATGGGATCATGAGGTCTGGCATTTGAATCCTAGCAAAGCTGGTTCTGACGTTGTATTCCTTGAAAAAGACATTTAACACATTTTCCCACTAGACCCATGGGCAAATGGGTACAAGCACCAACTTGGGAGTAAAAACTACCTCAGACTAGCAGTCCAGGAGGTCTGACTCTATGGGCCGTAGTGGCCTTGCACAAACTTTAAAAAAAAATCTATAATAATAATTCAATCTTTTGCTCAAGATTAGATATACGCTACTAGTATTAAGATCAGATATACGCTACTAGTGTTAAGAACTAATTTTTTTAATTGTATCATCAAGATATCTCATTCACTTCATTGTATTTCATTGTATGCTTTATAAAGTTCATATGTGATGATTAAGAAAGTAAAATCTATGCCTTCTGTTTCATGTAAAATTTAGAATCAGTTCTGCAACACAACAAGAGGCTGACCAATAATGACACAAGTGTAAGAATACTTACATTACACCTATCATCATTAATCCACTTTTCTTGAACCGTTGCCCTCATACTGTCCCTTAATCCTGCGTGATAAGATTCGGCCATCAACCCAGCTTTCTTCAGATCAGCGGCCAGATTGTCACATTCTTTTCTGGTATGAACAGAAAAAAATATCACATAAATTTAAATATTTCTTGGTAAATACTATTGTAAAAATAACCAGGCTTTGGCACAAAGCATTGCTATAGAGGACAGAACCCCTAATCTTACCACCTAGGAGGCCGGAGTTCAATTCCCAGTCTGGGGAAATGGTTCTGCCCTCCCATTGACTCAACAGTGAAATAGGTAGCCAAGTCTATTCAGACTCGGCCAAAGTAAAGGTGGCGTGGAAAGCAATGGCAAACTAACACATTATGTTGTATGCCTAGAAAACTCAGAACTCTACTCCTGATTACACTACGCTTAACTCTGAGTATGGGATTACTTTTCTTCCACATTGCCATCAAGCCCCAACTGATTGGTGTGAGCTGACAAAAATCACAAAAAAGAGAAGAGAAATGGTCACCGATTCAAATTACAGGCATCAACAGATGGACTTTTAATACCAGTACCAGTTCTACCATTGTGCAGAGGATAGCAATACACTGCTGTATAATACGCACAGATTAACAGGGAATGGTCAAATATAGTAAGGGTAGACTATTGAAGGTTACTAATATGCTGAAATGAGACAACAGAGCAAACATATAGAAACAAATGGAAGAGGGATCAAGTAAAAAACAGAAACAGAGTATGGGATCATTATAGGGATAAACAGGATATGTGGGCCCAGTTCCTTATAAATATTAACCTAACACTAACACAACTCTCTACTAATAACTGGATGAGGGGGATGATTAAGTGCTGAGGTGAGTGGAATACAATGAATGCTTTTCCGTAACAATATCAACAGGAGATAAATAAAAGCGTACTGTTACCTGGACAGACAATAGACAATTCCACAGTCATTTTTAAATCTTGTTTTGATGATTTCAATGACATCTTTGGTAGTACTTGATGGTTTTTTGGGCTGGACTGTGTACTTGAGATTCGGTCTGTTGAAGCTTTGCATGAACCTTCAAAGAACATTTTAAATTATGTTAGTAGTGAAAGAATGACGAAAAATCTCAAAAGAAAACTTTCTGATCAATTCATTTGTAATCATAAGGAATGGATTTACTAGTGAAGACTTCTGCTCTTAACTGCTATTCAAAGGTTTAAAATGAAATACTTTTCTTCTATTTCTAAGCAAATTGTACTACAAAAAAAGATCAAGGTAATGTAAAAGGTTTCTTTATATTCACAACCATCTCTGAGCAGCATCAAATTTACGACTTAATCGGACCAGAGCTATTCACTTTGTCTTCTCCCTAATTATCAAAACAATAAAAACAAATATAAGCTTTCCGTTTTTGTAGATTTTAAGTAAAGATGAGTTTTACTCAATTCAAAGTTCTTGTCACATGAGGTATTTAGGGACAAGCAAGTAACTTGGAACCATCTTTTGAAGGAATGTGTAATAAAATGTGAATTTCAGTAGCACTTGTATTCAAACTGTTTTGTTGCAACACGTTCTCTTAAGATAAATTAAAACAAATTATGGGAGAGCACTATATAAAAAAGCTCTTTTATTATTATTATTATCAATATTATATTATTATTAAGACCATACCATTTGGGATTCAACATGCCCAACTGATGAACAATATCTTTCCGCACTCTCGGTGTTGCTGTAGCTGTAAGTGCCATTGTGGGTACCCAGGGATATCTCTCACGCAAAATATTCAGCGTTTATAGTCTGGACGGAAATCATGGCCCCACTGAAAAATATGAACAAAATGCTAGAAATTGAGCTGGAAATTAAAGAAATGTAGTGCATCCTAACCGGAAATAATGTCCGTTTCCATTATTTCTGTGACAACCACATCCCATTTTCTAAGGGAAGGATATTATTCATCCAAACCTTACATTAATAATTTAATCATTCAATGAATAGACAGACAAACAAATGAACAACCAGAGAAACATACAAAATGTTAAGGAATATTACTTCTTAAAATGAAAACTCTACAATTACAAGAAACAATTAAGACCAAGTGAATGATTTTTTTACAAGTTCACAGGGAACAGAATGATTTAGCGTCAATAAATAACTGATTTTTAGAAGAGGTTAGCAGTGATCAAGTTGATAACACAACCAAATGTCAAATCAAGCTTCAAAGTTCAAGTCATACCTGGCTGACACAATGAGCCTCGTCAATGACAAAGCGAGTCAGCAAAGATCGTCTAAAAAGATTGTCGAGACAGCTTAGAAGCTTTTCACTCGAGATAACTGTAAGATAAAATACAAATAAAATCAAAGATGTTAAATAATAATTTCACATAAATAATATGAAGAAGTGAAGAGCATTATTAAAATTAGAGTTTTGAGATATTCAAAATCGAACATGTATCTGGTATTTTCACTTGTATCACAGTAGTTTTATGAACTGCAAAATAGGTGAAACAATTTTTTCTTCTCTCCAGGGTATATTTTCAAATTAAACATTTAAAGCTTCCTCATACCCCAAGATTTTCTAAAAAGCTCTCATAAAGATGTTGAGCTATTTAAGAGAATTTGTCAATTGAATATTCTTTGGCTTTTTATATAAAAGACCTCTTTCCCTTTTGATACTTTTTCAACATCCAACTGTATTAGATCTATGATTTTTGGGTACAATAAATTGGTCATATTCCCCAGCATAGCTTACGATTAAGATCTGACAATATGTTAATACTAACATACTATGTATCCAAGAATGTCAAAATCAATATTCAAAGGAAGGAGGGGGTGGCTAATCGTAGAAGCGAGGCTCTAAACTGCATTAAACGTAAGATTCATGTAAAAGATGCCTACCTTTCAGGAGTGACATACAACATCTTAAAAGCAGGGCAACGTTGATAAAGACCACTGTAGACTGATTGCGACTGAGTACTATCCATCTCACTAGAAAGGTAAGCTGCAGGGATCTGTGGGGTTAATCAGAGGGATAGTGTGATAAGTCTATCTATAGGTTTTGACATGCAGAAGGAATTTGAAGTACCGAAGGAAATTCATTGAGACAGAAAAAAAATGTTTAATTCACCGAGACCGTATGTCAAATTCTCGATTCCATAGGGAAAATAAACTTTGAGTTGTATATAATCTATTTGTTGTGAGTGATATTGTTTCAATATGTTAAAGAAAAAAAAAGAAAAAACAAAACAAAGCACAACAATAAAGAAAATATTTAATTTCTAAAAATTAGTTGCAAAGATCGTTTAACAGGCTGAGTGTACATGTCTTGTTACCAAGACAAAAGAAAAGATGTACTCTGCTTTGAACAGAAACTAGAAATATCGATGCAAATAAATTTGTAAAACATTCAGCATTTGAATTACTTTTGTTTTTATTGATAAAATTTTGTAGCACCTGTCATTTTCAAAATGTGATTATTGCAGATTGATGATTTTACATAGTAATGTATATTTCCCTCATAAAAGAAATTTTATTGCGAATGCTGGAAAAAATACAACTTTATCAATGTAGACCAAAAGAAATGACTTCTTAAAAAAAAGAGAGAAATCTCTTTAACATAAAGCTGACTACATTACATCCAAAGAAAAGAAGTCGTTGGGTCTGATCATGAATGAGGGCTTTCAAAGGGGAAACAATGATAGAAACTCCATTTGTGGTGACAGCAGGCAGTTGGTAACACAGACTCTTTCCACCACCTGTAGAATAGAATAATTGTAGTTGATCTCCTTAATGAAGAAAAAAATATGGAATACCTTTCAGATGAAAAAATATTTTGGAAAAATCTGTCGCCTGGCCGCTTACATGGGATTGGTACCGATATAATATCTTTCTTTCATTGAAATTTACCTGTTCTTCCATAGGCGGTGATCAGGGTGAATTAAGAGGAATCAATAAGATGAAAGTTATGTGAAAGAGAAAGAAAGTGATTTTTTTGCTTTTGAGTTAGGGTTTTCGATTTTAGTACATATGAGTAACTGTCAAAATATAGTCATCATATATCATTGAAAAGTTTGTAGCATCCTTGGTTGCCAGGAAATGGCCACCATTTTGGATTTTGACCCAATTTTCAAAATCTATCTTCTCTCTTATGAATAAAATCACTCAAAACTTGTGCAGATGATCGTTTTATCCATTCAATATATAAAGAATGACGATTTTTTTGGGGTTTCTTTTTTTAGATATTTAGAAGCTTTTTTAAAATGAAGTTTTGAAAATAGCATATATCGTTTATACGCAAAAAAATGGCATTTTTATTACAAAACAAAATATTTTCTCAAAAAGTTAACAAGATATTTTTTTAAACTGACGTCCTTCTATTAACATTGACGAGAGGAACCTGTGTGCAAAATGTCATACAAATCTGTCTGTAATTGACAGAGGAAATAGAATTTTAGTGTGAAAAAATACATTTCGAGAAAAATGCAAGTAAAGAAATGAAAAGAAAATAACATAAAACAAACGCTTCCAGACTGGTTACCCTTCTTGTAGCAGTCCCTTTACTCCTTCAAAAGTCTCTGGCATTATTATTAATCTAAAGAGGATTGTAAAGTAGGTTTAGATGTGCATTGCTGTGAAAACAGCCATCAAATGACCAGTTTTTTTTTCCCCCTCTATTCCTATACTTGTGCGTGTGTTTACATGTGCGTGTGTTTATATGCACGACATGCGCATGACCCTGAACTTCACCTCTTATGCCACAAAGAGTTTGGCCGATCGGGCGTGCCGTGTTCGCGAAAACCAAGCAAAAGAACTGTGCTGCCACATTTGCGATTAGCCCTCGCTAAAGGGATTTTCAGTGCCAATCTTCTCAGTCAGTGTTAGTGTAATTTATGTCAAATTTTAGTCCCAAACTCGCCAATCCAGGGTGCCCCCCCCTTAAAAAGTATAACTAATTCTTTGGACATGTCTGTTGATTTCCAACTCTTAAAAGCTATGGACCAATTAGCTAGATGGAACATTCAAAACATGGCATCTGCAGTAAGTAATGATTGAACCTACCTGTAGGCATAAGAATGAAACAATCATGTCCAAGGAGAGCAGCGTTAATAGCTTCCAGCTGGTTGTGTCGAAATTCACTCAATCCAAATACTTGCCGGAAGAGGCTCAGCAGAAGAGAGCTATGGTCAAAACTGGTTCCAGCAAATTCAGGAGAGGCACAATCATTGTGATCAGTAGAACTGAATTGTGGTACATAAGTATACTCTAAACGAAGAAAGACAAAATATGTGTATTGTCAATGCCTAGTAGGAGCGGTGTTGCTAGTGGTATCAGGAGTGGTGATGGTGGTAGCAGTGGTAGCAAAGGTGGTGTTGGTGGTAGTAGTGGTATCAGGAGTAGTGTTGGTGGTAGTAGTGGTAGCAAGAATGGTGATGGTGGTAGCAGTGGTATCAGGAGTAGTGTTGGTGGTAGTAGTGGTCACAAGAGTGGTGTTGGTGGTAGTAGTGGTATCAAGAGTGGTGTTGGTGGTAGCAGTGATAGCAAGAGTGGTGTTGGTGGTAGTAGTGATAGCAAGAGTGGTGATGGTGGTAGTAGTGGTAGCAAGAGTGGTGTTGGTGGTAGTAGTGGTAGGTGTTGGTGGTAGCAGTGGTATCAGTGTAATAGAAGTGGTAGTAAGAGTGGTGTTGGTTTTAGTGTGGTAGTAAGAGTGGTGTTGGTTTTAGTAGTGGTAGTAAGAGTGGTGTTGGTTTTAGTAGTGGTAGTAAGAGTGGTGTTGGTTTAGTAGTGGTAGTAAAGAGTGGTGTTGGTTTTAGTAGTGGTAGCAAGTGGTGTTGGTGGTAGCAGTGGTAGCAAGAGTGGTGTTGGTGGTAGTAGTGATAGCAAGAGTGGTGATGGTGGTAGTAGTGGTAGCAAGAGTAGTGATGGTGGTAGCAGTGGTATCAGGGTAGTGTTGATAATAGAAGTGGTAGTAAGAGTGGTGTTGGTTTTAGTAGTGGTAGTAAGAGTGGTGTTGGTTTTAGTAGTGGTAGTAAGAGTGGTGTTGGTTTTAGTAGTGGTAGTAAGAGTGGTGTTGGTTTTAGTAGTGGTAGTAAGAGTGGTGTTGGTGGTAGTAGTGGTAGTGGTGAGTAGTGATGTTGGTGGTAGTAGTGGTAGCAAGAGTGGTGATGGTGGTAGCAAGAGTGGTGATGGTGTAGTAGTGGTAGCAAGTGGTGTGGGTGGTAGTAGTGGTAGCAAGAGTGGTGTTGGTAAGTAGTGGTAGCAAGAGTGGTGTTGGTGGTAGTAGTGGTAGCAAGAGTGGTGTTGGTGGTAGTAGTGGTAGCAAGAGTGGTGTTGGTGGTAGTAGTGGTAGCAAGAGTGGTGTTGGTGTTGTAGTAGTGGTAGCAAGAGTGGTGATGGTGGTGATGGTAGTAGTGGTAGCAAGAGTGGTGATGGTGGTAGTAGTGGTAGCAAGAGTGGTGATGGTGGTATATGTAGTGGTAGCAAGAGTGGTGATGGTGGTTTAGTGATGGTGGTAGTAAGAGTGGTGATGGTGGTAGTAGTGGTAGCAAGAGTGGTGGTTTTAGTAGATGGTGGTAGTAGTGGTAGCAAGAGTGGTGTGGGTTTTTAAGTGGTGGTGATGGTGGTAGCAGTGGTATCAGCAAGAGTGGTGATGGTGGTAGCAAGTGGTAGTAAGGTGAGTGTTGGTTTAGTAGTGGTAGTAAGAGTGGTGTTGGTTTTAGTAGTGGTAGTAAAGGTGGTGTTGGTTTTAGTAGTGGTAGTAAGAGTGGTGTTGGTTGGTAGTAAAGTGGTGATGGTGGTAGTAGTGGTAGCAAAGTGGTGTTGGTGGTAGTAGTGGTAGCAAGTGATGTTGGTGGTAGGTGGTAGCAAGAGTGGTGATGGTGGTAGTAGTGTAGCAAGTGGTGATGGTGATAGTAGTGGTAGCAAGAGTGGTGTTGGTGATAGTAGTAGCAAGAGTGGTGATGGTGATAGTAGTAGTAGCAAGAGTGGTGTTGGTGATAGTAGTGGTGATAGTAGTAGTAGCAAGAGTGGTGTTGGTGATAGTAGTGTGGTGGTAGTAGTAGTAGCAAGAGTGGTGTTGGTGATAGTAGTGTGGTAGTAAGAGTGGTGTTGGTGGTAGTAGTAGTGAGTGGTGTTGGTAGTAGTAGTGGTGGTGGTAGCAAGAGTGGTGTTGGTGGTAGTAGTAGTAGCAAGAGTGGTGTTGGTAGTAGTAGTAGTAGCAAGAGTGGTGTTGGTAGTAGTAGTAGTAGCAAGAGTGGCGTTGGTAGTAGTAGTAGTAGCAAGAGTGGTGTTGGTAGTAGTAGTAGTAGTAGTAGCAAGAGTGGTGTTGGTAGTAGTAGTAGTAGCAAGAGTGGTGTTGGTAGTAGTAGTAGTAGCAAGAGTGGTGTTGGTAGTAGTAGTAGTAGCAAGAGTGGTGTTGGTAGTAGTAGTAGTAGTAGTAGCAAGAGTGGTGTTGGTAGTAGTAGTAGTAGCAAGAGTGGTGTTGGTAGTAGTAGTAGTAGTAGCAAGAGTGGTGTTGGTAGTAGTAGTAGTAGCAAGAGTGGTGTTGGTAGTAGTAGTAGTAGCAAGAGTGGCGTTGGTGTTGGTAGTAGTAGTAGTAGCAAGAGTGGCGTTGGTAGTAGTAGTAGTAGCAAGAGTGGTGTTGGTGGTGTTGTAGTAGTAGTAGTAGCAAGAGTGGCTGGTAGTTGGTAGTAGTAGTAGTAGCAGTAGTAGTGTGGTGTTGTAGTAGTAGTAGTAGCAAGAGTGGTGTTGGTAGTAGTAGTAGTAGCAAGAGTGGTGTTGGTGGTAGTAGTAGTAGTAGTAGCAAATGGTGGTAGTTGGTAGTAGTGGGTGGTAGTAGTAGTAGTAGTAGTAGTAGCAAGAGTGGTGTTAGTAGGTGGTAGTAGTGGTAGCAAGTGGTGAGTGGTAGTAGTGGTGGTGATGGTGGTAGTAGTAGTGTATCAGTAGTGGTGATGGTGGTAGTAGTGGTATCAGCAGTGGTGATGGTGGTAGTAGTGGTATCAGTAGTGGTGATGGTGGTAGTAGTGGTAGTAAGTAGTAGTAGTGGTGAAGGTGGCATAGTGGTATCAGCAGTGGTGATGGTGGTAGTAGTGGTGCAAGGTGGTGAAGGTAGTAGTAGTGGTATCAGTAGTGGTGATGGTGGTAGTAGTGGTAGATGGTGGTAGTAGTGGTGATGGTGGTAGTAGTGGTATCAGTGAGTGGTGATGGTGGTAGTGGTGAGGTAGTGTGTATCAGTAGTGGTGATGGTGGTAGTAGTGGTAGCAGTGAGTGGTAGTGATGGTGGTAGTAGTGGTATCAGGTAGTGGTGATGGTGGTAGTAGTGGTAGCAAGAGTAGTGATGGTGGTAGTAGTGATAGTATGGTGGTAGTAGTGGTATGGTGGTAGTGGTGATGGTGGTAGTAGTGGTATCAGGTAGTAGTGATGGTGGTAGTAGTGTATCAGGAGTGGTGATGGTGGTAGTAGTGGTATCAGGTGGTGGTGATGGTGGTAGTAGTGGTATCAGGAGTGGTGATGGTGGTAGTAGTGGTATCAGGGTGTGGTGATGGTGGTAGTAGTGGTAGTAGTGGTAGCAGTAGTGGTGATGGTGGTAGTAGTGGTAGGTAGTAGTAGTAGTAGTAGTAGTAGTAGTAGTAGTAGTAGTAGTAGTAGTAGTAGTATCAAGAGTGGTGTTAGTCGTAGTAGTGGTATCAGGAGTGGTGATGGTGGTAGTAGTGGTATCAGGAGTGGTGATGGTGGTAGTAGTGGTAGTAGTAGTAGTAGTAGTAGTAGTAGTAGTAGTAGTAGCAAGAGTTGTGTTAGTCGTAGTAGTGGTATCAGGAGTGGTGATGGTGGTAGTAGTGGTAGCAAGAGTGGTGATGGTGGTAGTAGTGGTATCAGGAGTGGTGAAGGTGGTAGTAGTGGTATCAAGAGTGGTGATGGTGGTAGTAGTGGTAGCAGGAGTGGTGATGTTTTAGTAGTAATAATAGTAGGATTAGTGTTGGTGGTGGTGAGCAGTAGTAGTAGTAGTAATAATAGTAATTAGTAGGATTAGTGTGATGGTGGTAGTAGTGGTAGCAATAGAGTATGGTGGTAGTAGTAGTAGTAGTAGTAGTAGTAGTAGTAGTAGTAGTAGTAGTAGTAGTAATAGGAGTGGTGATTGTGCTAGCAGTAGTTGCAGTATTATTAGTAGGATTAGTGGTGATGGTGGTAGCAGTAGTGGTAGTAATAAGAGTGGTGATTGTGGTAGCATTAGTAGTGGTAGTAATAGTATGATTAGTGGTGGTAGCAGTAGTAGTAGTAGTAGTAGTAGTAGTAGTAGTAGTAGTAGTAGTAGTAGTAGTAGTAGTAGTAGTAATAGGAGTCGTGATGGTGGTAGCAGTACTACTAGTAATAGTAGGATTAGTGGTGGTGGTGGTGGTAGCAGTAGTAGTAGTAGTAGAGGTAGTAATAGGCGTGGTGGTGGTGGTGCTGATGGAAGTAGTCAGAGGAGGTAGCGGTGGTAGTAGTGGTGGTGGTAGTAGTAGTCGTCGTAGAAGTGGTAGAGAGAAGAAGAAGAAGAAGAAGAAGAAGAAGAAAAAGAAAAGAAGAAGAAGAAAAAGATGAAGAAGAAGAAAAAAAAGAAGAAGAAGAAGAAGAAGATTTGTTTATGTTTTATTGGAATTTACACTGTCTTCCATAAACAGTCAACTCAGGGTGATGTGTTTCATTGAAATTTATCTTGTCCACCAGATGCTGTGATCTCATGGTGAATTCAGAGGAAACAGCACGATAAAAAACATGTGAAAGAGTGAAAATAAAAAAGTAACACCTGCCAACTGTCTATAGAAGAATAATTTGTTTGTTTCTTTGAAATTTACCCTGTCCACCATTTGTGTTGATCTCAGGGTGAATTAAGAGGAAACAGCAAGATGAAAGATAAGTGAAAAAAAGAAAGAAAGGAAAGAAGTAAGACCCACCAGCAGTACCCTCCAACCCCATGCCACAGAAGAATAAAAACAAGCCACAAATAACAAATTTATTTGTGATTGACACTACCCTGTCCACCAAATGTAGAGACTTCAAGGTGAATTAAGAGGCAACAGCAAGATGAAAGATAAGTGAAAGAGTGAAAGGAAAGATGTATTACCTACTAATAGCGCCTGCCTACCACCCACTGTTGCATGAATAAATGGATAGATCACAGTTGAAAATAAAACCCAGGACAGACAAAAGGAAATGTTTTAAAACTACTGAACTCAATAGAAATACAATATTTCACTTGTTACCTTCTGCTAGCTCTCGTCAGATCCATACTGCGCATCAGATTCATCAAAGCCATATTCAATGTCATTGTTACTGCCATGGGCCTTAGAACTACTTTTCTCCACAGATTGTCCAGTGTCTTCTTTGAAGGAATTACAAATGTTTTTCTCTCTTTACTCTCCTGGCTGCTTCTCCCCTGGCTAGTTTTCTTATTGTTTGATGGAAGAACTTTTTTCTGAGAAAATTCAGCCAACTCATCGTGTAAACTTGATTCTAGCTCCATTGCTGCTTCCATTTCATCATCAAAGTCTTGATCATTGATCCAGCTTTCACTTTGAGCCTTATCGTCTTGGTGTGTTGGCTGAGTTTGTCGGTGATTCTGGCTTGATTCAGTATACGAATCCTGAGAATAAATCTCTGTGTGGTTCAGTGTTGAACTATTTCTTGCTTTTTGTCCACAAATAAAGCTGCCATCGGAGAAGCTATTATCTCCAAAAGATGATACTTTTTTCGAGGAATGCGCGTTGAAATCAAAAGAGTTCCTGTTTCGAGAATCTTTGGTGTTTGCTGAAACTGTATTAGGAGTGTTCTCAAAAAAGCTGTCACCACAAGGAAAACTTGCTGGAGTTGTCTGCTTGCAATTTAATCTTCCCTCCATCGCCTGCACTGGTGTTGTGAATCTTGAGGCTGACTGCTTTGTAACATTCGGTTCAAAGGATGGAATGGATGACCGTGTTGTATTTGGCTTACTGCTACAAGATGACAATGGGGAAGACTTTGAAACTGAATCTTTTTTCCTGTGTCTGTTAGCCACAGCTTTTACATCAAAGAGCTCCAAATCTTTGATTTTCTTCCTGCCAAAAAAAAAGGAGAATGTTTTAAATAAGAAAATTTAAAAATACCGTCTCCTCATTAATAAATCTTAATTAAATGGTAAAGATGAGTCAACATTTTTAAAACAGGACTATTGGTAAGATTTGGACACGTCCTAAAATAAATCACATGATTTATATTATAGTGTCAAGAAAATCAAAATTGTTAAAATAAAGAAACAAATCCAGACATTTACTTTATACACACACACACATTACAAATCCACCAAGACCCATAATGACTTTTTAACAACCTATCAGTATCAATGGTGTCATTAGGCATTTATGCTTAAGTATCAATACAACAAAGGTGGTACTATCCTTATAATACCTGACAGTTAGAAGCTTCTGAAGACGATCATAGTCTGAAGACAACCAATCCATCAGATCACACGTTCTAATTTTACAAAATATGTCACAGGCTTCATCTGCAATGTTCATCAGAATGTCTTTGAGAGTCTGAAGATCTCCTCCACATACCTGATAATTTGAGGGTCAAATGTAAAAGAAATTGTGAAATGTCTGCAAGATGCACATGCGGTGTGAATTTTAAAAATTCAAAATTACACACATTGACAGTAATTATAATCATGTAATAACTTAAGGAATTTATATTTGTAGAAACCAAATTGTTTCCTCATAAGACCCTCAACTGACATGAACAATAATTACAAACCAATTGAAGGGGTCATTTCAACAGTGTGCCTAAGTCATAATTACACCCTTTAGAGAAAAATGCCAAAAATCATGGACTTTGGCACTGTAGGCTTTGGGAATTCCCACACATTTCAGGAAGCATTATTTCCTTTAATTCCCTAGGATTATCTCTCTGTCTTGATTTTAACAAAAATGGACATAGGCACACTATTGAAATGACCCCTTCAATTTTGTTTTTCTTTCTTATCTTTCAAGAATACAATTCATGTGAACAGTTCAATTCTTCTTAAAGCACAGGTAGGAGCAATATAGGTACTTGTATCATCAAATAAGTGCTGACCCCAAGCATTGGCTTGACCAGGGTGAAATTTCCCAGTGATCTTTAAACTAAGAGGTAACTTTATGACAGCCATAAGGAACAGATATAACTTTTTGTCTGTAACAGACTTTTCTTAACAAGGCTTTTATAGTTCTTAGATTAGGACTCAGTCAACCTCAGGATCTTCTTCATAATAGCTGACCAACTCAATTCTTGATTATTGCTGTCAGCAAGCATATTATTAAATGAATCCCAAACCGTTAATCCAATTTTGTATTTAAAGTGATGTGATTAATTCTGTTTTAAAAGTCTTCAGTACTACTGCTGAGTAATTCTGTTGACAGTCCATTCCACAGTCTTACTGTCCTAGGATAAAATGAGTGCAGGTGACAATCGATGTTTGAAGATGTAATCATGTAAGCTTGACTGCCTGATCTGGTTGTTCTTATTTTAGATTTAAGTATGTTTTACGTGGGAGGATTACATTAAGCCCCTTTTCATTCTGTTTATCAAGATTGATTGACTAAAACAAGATATAAACTTTCTTAGGAAAACATAGTATTCTCCCAAAAAGAACAAGTCTTTTTTCACTTGTTTTTAGCAAAAATGACAGCCAAGCTTTGAAATGGTTTGTGTTCCTCCACTTTAAATTATTACTGACTTTAATTACGACCTCTACAGGGATCATTTTATCCATCAATATAGACACTTTCATCAACAGTAACAATAACAAAACTCAATTTTAAAAATGTATTTCTTCCTAAGTAACATTTACACAAGCTAGTAAGAGAGCAAGAATAAGAGAATACCCACTAAATACAGATTAGGTGTCCGTTCCTTTTAGGATTGACAAGAAGCTTCAAACATTTAGAAATACACTTAAGGCCCTTGATTAATTCAGCTCATCTGTATTGGTTAAATAAAAAATAATCTATAAACCATCTTATTAATCACCTAAAACTCACATTGACTATATCTTTCTTCTGTAAAAGAGGATGACAACAAATATCCTCGTTATCATTGTGACCTGACTTTAGTGGAGTATCTGAAATATAAATCAAAGCTACACATACAAAAATCGAAACTCAAAGCAAAGTTAAAAAAATCAGAATCTTTAAAAAGAAGAGATCATTATCTGATTCCTGAAATATACAACAAAGTGTACATCCATGAGATACATAAAACAACAAAGATCATGGACGTGTTGAGATATAATGAGCACATGAACAAACACATATCTTAGAATATCTGCAAAAACTGTTTGAATAAATGACTAACTGTATCTTCTATCAATGAAAACTGTTCTTGTTAGCACACAAATGTTTTCTCACAAATTTCTTCTTATAAATGTATTACAATTTAAACTATTTCATGCACTGTGTGTTTTTATTGAAGAAAACAGAAACACTCTGGAAACCAGGCAAAACACAGTATAATCGTACAGATCCCTAATAAAAAAAAAGTCATACAAAATTTGACAACAGTCATAAATGAACTTTAAAAATCACATCACACAAATGCAATACTTTCATTTTTGATTTAAAATTACTGTAAAAATATTCATGTACTTACAGCTTTTCCGAGACAACTGAGAAGAATGCTGAGGTTTGACGTTAGCATTTGTCAGATGACCTTTTTCTTCCTCTTCATCACTATCAAAAATTGTAGATAATCGTTGCCTCTTATTAGGGCGGTTAATCTCTTCTTCACTGTCAGATTCAGCCTGTTATTAGCAGAAGGTAATACAAATGAGAAAGAAAAGGAAAAAAATCTTTTAAAATTTTACCTCAAGAAAATTAGTCTTTCCCTTTTACTGTTATTTGTGAAATAACTTTCAATAGCTTTCAAAACAATTTGCCATAATTTATCATTAAATCATCAAACTTAAGTCTTAATGATATTTTCCAAACAGAGCAGTGTCATCTTCCATTCTTCTATTCATTGAAAAATAATTACAAAAATTTCAAAGGTATAGATTATGTTTTCAATAATCTACGTCTGCTCTTAAACAGGTCATTAGTTACTTTTCCATTAACAAATTTTTTTTTTTGAATAAACCCAGCTGCAGTTCACACAATCTCCAGCTTTTATTTTTTATGACATAGACAAAAAGACATTGAAATGGATGTACAAAAGTAATTGCAACTTATAGGAGCCAAAATCGGCACTTAAGAAAATTTAATTAGAGGGAATAGCAGAACAGATGGCTATATCATTCAAATAAAATGGGGAAAAGTGTGATCAATAATCTCAAACCACATACAATAGTGCCAATATTAGTTTTTTCTGGGGTATCTGGTATGACATCTGAATTGTCTTCTACAGGCTGTCTTTTTGTATGGACACGCACCTTGCTTGTCTGGACACACAAACAACAAAAAACAAGGTATGAAATGAATGATTATTCTTTGTTTAAGAAAGTAGTACTGCTAAAAGCCATCCCTTGTCATTATTCATTTATTAAAAATACTCAAGAATAGAAGTGTATGGATAAGGCGTGTAAAATTCATCTTGGTAACTCCATCTCATTCTTTTCCTTTTGGATTTTACATTTTATTAAATAGAAAACTTATACTTAGCATCAAGTGATCATAGCATTGAAGAACCGAAAAGACATTCTCACAAATCAGAATTACCTCCTGAGACTTGTGATGTGACCTTTTCTGTGGTGTTTTAGATTTGATTTCTTTTTTCAAATGAAAAGTCTGAAAAAGACATAGAAGCCAGTGCTGGGATCATTTCTACAAAGTGTGAACAAAAGAAAAACGTTGCATGGTGAACTAATGCTTCACTGCATCTCAACATAATATGATTTTATAGATTTAAAAAAATCCAAAATAAGCAACGTTATGTAGTATATGTTCCTTGAAAACTTAGTTGTTTTGAAAAAAGGGAGGGTCATAGATAAAGTATTTATGGTACATTGATTTCAACTGTCATGTATCCACTGACTGATACCAACTAAAATACAAATAAAACTTCTGGAGAAATGCTAAAAGAAAATACAAATAACTTCTGGAGAAAAGCTAAAAGACAATACAAATAACTTCTGGAGAAAAGCTAAAAGACAATACAAATAACTTCTGGATAAAAGCTAAAAGAAAATACAAATAACTTCTGGAGAAAAGCTAAAAGAAAATACAAACAACCTCTGGAGAAAAGCTAAAAAGAAAATACAAACAACTTCTGGAGAAAAGCTAAAAGAAAATACAAATAACTTCTGGAGAAAAGCTAAAAGACAATACAAATAACTTCTGGAGAAAAGCTAAAAGACAATGCAAATGTCTTTTGAAAAATGTGCATAATTTAGCTTGAGAGAGTATGATGAGTCTTTAATTCATTGCAAAATTCATTCATAGCATGCCAAATCTGATTCATCATAATCTTTACCCAAATCATAAAGATGCAAATATATAAAATAAAACCAAAAAAAAAACAACAGAAGCAACCACACCTTGGATCAGAAGGATAATAAAAGAGATATCTTAATGGTCAACAGAACTTACTTTGAGATGCAGAAAATAGTTCAAAATCATCATCATCATCAAGTATTTCAATTGGAATCATACTAGAACTGACTTGTATCGGGAAACTGGTTTGGGAGCCTTTTCTTGTTGCCTAATTGTACTGACTGGGGTGCTTGACCTGTGAATGAGAATCACTATTATTTTATTTTTTTACCAAGATTAGTGTGAGATTTATAAAAAAAACAAAAAACAAGACAGCACTTTACAATAATTTCTGATGACAGAAACTTTCATTTATAAAACAAATTATTATTTCATAATAATATAGATTGTGCCTTTTGCATGTGAGATGAGTTCCATAGCTCTAAAACTCAGCCCTGAATTATCCTTTGAAGTTAAAAACAATGTATGAAACTTTGCAGAATAAAAAAAAAAAAAAGAAGCTTAATCGCTGAACAACACAAAAAATAACCTGTGAGGCATAACTGTGGCTACAGCAACTTTCTTCTTTCCAAATGAAGAAAGAGAGGTTTGAATACTTCCATTCTGAAAAATAAATAAATAGGAATAGAAAAAATTGTGGGGGGTGGTGGATTTGGAGGGGAAAAAAATACAAAAAAGTTGCAGAAGTGTAGATTTGAGAAATGTTAAAAACCTTACAAATATTATTGCTGATAGAGAGAAAAAATTATAGAGAAAATTGGACCTAGATATTTAATTACCTGACCACTGTCAGATCTTTTAAGGGGAGCAGAAATTGACGTATTTGGTTTTTCTAGGCCTCTTCTAGGTTCGTTTAGTGAGGAGAGGATAAACTCTTAGTGGGTGGAGGTGAAGTCACAGCATTGTTGTTTCCTGGTCTCTTAAAGGTAAAACTGAAAAAAAAAAGATCAAAGGGTAAATACATGACATGATGAAAAAGTATTTAACAATAAAAGAAAAAATTTGGATTACAAAAAAGAATTTCCAACAGAATATACAATACACAGAAAAGTTTCCTTTTGTCTTCTCTAGCCATTTGAGAATGCCATAAAAAAAAAAAAAATAGATTGTCTTAAACCATACAAAAACTATGTGCATATATTTACTTTTTAACTTCACTTTAAAGTAAAATCACAATGAGTTAAGAAATAAATGCTAATTTTTATTTTATATATTTGAATTTTAACAAAAACTGTTCCTATCTTATGATTGCACGTGAACAAGTTCTACATAATGAAATAGTAAGAAATATTTATACAGAGATCTCCTGTCGAGCAAACAAAAATAATACATATATAGATATACATGATAATGTATGTAGTGCACAAAACAATAAACCAAACGGTGCCATTGGGAGGGAATCTTACGGTATTTCTTTTTATTACATGTATGCATGTTTAATACAATTCTTTGAACGGTGTGGCGGACTCGGTAGTCCAGAGGTAAGGTGTCGGCCTCCCAACCCAAAAGTGGGTTCAAGCACTGACAGCGGCTGAAAAACGTTCTTTTTATAGTAAAAACAAATAACGCCTTCCATCAGTCCCATTGCAGCAGTATGATAAGAGGAGGTCCACGTGTGCAGATCAGAACTCTGTTGCACGGTAAAGATCCCCTTGGCTGTTTACAGGGCAGTCAGGGAAAAACTTTAAATCTTGCCAAAAGCCCTGAGACCACCTTAGTTATAGATGTGGGTAAAAATGAAATCTGAAAAGTGTGCATCAAACTTTTTCGCATTAGTGATTTGCTGCACGTCCTATTTCAATTAACTTTGCAGAAAGGAAATCAAATTCACATACCCTTTAAAAACTGTTTTCTTGGTTGCCATTTTCTCCTCTTTCATCAACTCGAAACAAGCAATTTTAGTAATGCCACCTGGAAAAAGCCATTGAATGAAAAAAACTGTTAAAAATCATAGAATTTTAGTTGTTTATGAGTATTGTTCAGGGATAATATTCCACACATCTGTAGTAATGTCAGTATTCACTGTTCATATATATTACTTAAACAAGGCTTCAGAATTATATTGGGATTTATCATTTTACATTAAAGGCAAAATGACTCATCAAATAGTATGTTTTTTATTTTTGTCTTTTTCCATTTATTTCTAGGATTTAACAATTCTTTTGAAATTCTTAAACTTAAAGTAGAAAACAAAATCATCAATAATACTAAGACTAAGAACAGCCATTTTGCATAAATTTTTACATGAAAATACATATTTTTACACAGAATAAGCGAACTAATATGTTTCATGATACGTCTCACTATTGTCATTTAAATGACAATGTTTTACAAATATATAGATATCAATCCTAGTTCATTCACAATTCATTATAATAATTGTTTGCAAGTCAGTGGTCTATGTGTTTATCCCCTTCAAAATAAACCCTCTATGTCTATATTATTATGCAAGTCAAGTGTTCTAATCTATGTGTTTATCCCTCTTCAAAATAAAACCTCTATATATGTCTCTTGTTGTGACCCGACTATGATGTTTACATGTACATAGATATAGATTTCTATGTCTTAACTGGTACTATTAAAGAATAGGGGTCTTATCTGTTTACATGAATTCGGAAGTGACATGACTGGCCTCGTCGTTTCAATCTTTATGCCAAATAAAGTATTAGCTGTCAGTGTCAGACAAGTATTTTATCTTGTAATAAGCGTACAATACATCTGTCTTCATTAACCTTGGAATGGCCATGACCAGTAAATGTTGGGCCACAATACTCTGTTAAGCGCGACGGCCTTGGGGTTTCTCATTTGCCCGGTACAAACCTAGTGCTATGTCAGGCATTTGCCGGGAAGGAAGGATGGATAAAAAGAGGGCTCAATATTCCTCCTTCTCATTACCCTCTTACTGTCTTACGCTATCCTCTTACTAAATAATGCTTTCTGATTGGTTAATCAATTAGCAAATAGGAAAAGGACACTTTCAGGCTCATATAAGCTTACGTCAAATAGGTATCTGGTTGAGTCTATTTCAAAAGGGTGTGTCCATCTTCATCTTTGCCTTGGGCAACTGGTAGTAGTGGTAGATCTAGTAACTATGCTGATACCAGTAACAGAACAGTTGTACCATGCATGAAGTAGGCTTGATATGTATACAACTTTCTTTTAACAATCACACCTATTGTTAAAATGGAATGATACTAGCAGGACAAGTTCATTGCTAGAGGGCATATAAATGTGAGCTGGTCTGTTTTGAGAGTGTGTGCGACTGAGTTGATAAGAATGTGTGTTTGCACAAATACGTAATTGGTCTTGTATCCTACTCAAATTGAAAAGAATGAAAATATTCTATTTGGTGTGGCTTGAATGAGACCAGTTGATCGTAATGCAACTGGATATAATAAATTGCCGATGGCCTGAGCAGAAGTCACAGTAGTAACTACAATCATCATCAAAATCAAGGGGGGGGATCGCACGACATTGCACGTTTTAGTTTTAGACAGGTTTCCGCTTTACACCATACAGGTTTCTGTTTTAGCAGGTCGACTGTGCCTGGTTAAGAACCCTAGAGCTAAATACAGTAGTCTCCTCCAAAATGCACGGTCACCGAGTGACAAAAAAAATCATGCATTTTGGCAAACGTGCATTTTGATCGAGTCAAGAACCACAACCCACTACATGTATTTACATTGCCATTCTTGGTTGGACATTTTTGAACTCTTTCGTTTTGTTAGCTGTTTGTAATCCTTAGGGTTTTGTTTATTGTTACTTGGTAAATGGTTTGAGGAAAAGACCCAGTTTTAGACCTAACCTCTTCTCATAGATTGTTCATTCTTCTCTCACTCAAGACTACAGGAGGTGATGGGATGGTGGAGACAAATGGCAACTTGGAGGAATATTTTGTTATTTGTTGACACACATGGCAGGTTTCACAAAAATGGGACCCAATGATAACTTGAACTCTTCAATTAATCTTTCTCAAAAGTCTAATTGATGAATCTTCTTAACATTTGGTCCATGTATAGCTTTGACAGGCAGATATAAAAAACATAATATTGTGAAATTTGCTTTCAATTTGTGTGTTTTGTGAATACTTTTTGGATGCGAACGTCAGCAATTGAGACTGGCGGCATTTCCCTCTTTTAATAAGTCCCTTTTCACCTTACGGTAGGTGAGGTCAACAACCTTTTATTCTGTTTTCTTTAATTCCATGTGAAAGAGAAATGTTCAAAGAAAATTTGGCGAGCTTTAAGTTTTTTTTAATCTTTTGCAGTGATCACGTGAGGCAAGTTTCAAATTTTCGTTATTATGTAACAACTGTGGTCTACAAATGAACACACAGTAAGAGTTGAAAAAACAATTGAAAAAATACGTAGAAGCGTCATTTTATAATCTTGAGTGAAAGAAAACGTATTCCTACGACCATATATCCTGTAAAGACACGAAAAAAATCATAGGTAACTCTAAATGAGAGTGAGAATACCATGAGACTACTGTCAGTCTGCAAAACCTTATGGTCGGACAAAAAACATTTTTTTTCGATCTGAGATCTAATAACGGTAATATTGCGTGAGCTATTTTCTCGTAGTTCATCTCGTGTAAGCCTATTGAGATATCATGAAATTTTTGTTTTTAAATTGTCCGGTTGGCTTTTGCGGAATATTTTGTCTTTGGATGCCTTACGGCCATGCACTTGTACGTCCGCACAAAAATGTAGACGATCGGATATCAGAATGGAGACTGTGATCAGGTTAGATTTGGAGACCGTTCAGGTTAGATTCGGTTGCATTAGCAAAACCTGCTTTGGCTTATTGTGAGTGAAACTTATATGTAAAGAAGTCCGGCAATCAATAGGCTTTCATGATTTATTACTTTCTAATAAATAAAGACAAGATAATTGGCATTACGGGAGGTTTAGAAGTCCATTACAACGATAGTGACTCTCGTCTCCACTATGCACTGTCTTCTTCGCATTACTAAAAACGCATTTAAACGAGAGAGAGAGAAAATAATACTAATAGCATAGGTTCAAGTAGAGTTCAAAATTTGTCAGCCACCGCTCCCATCCCGTCCCATATTCCGCCAAGCAATTATCGATCGATAAAGACAGAAGTTTTTGCTAGTCTAGTGGGGCGCTCTATGTGACTGTGGATAGTCGGAGAGTGGGGGTGTCGTACGGGGGAAAAAGAACCTTGGTCGTCAAAAGCGCTCTTTCGGTGAGGTTTTGTTGCTGGTGCATCTCTCTCTCTCTTTTTCTCTCCCTCCCTCTCTCTATTGGCAAATACCGGCCTATACATATCGCTTCCTCACTTTCGTTATATAAGTCATGAAGTTTACCGTGCCGGTTTCAGCAGAATGGTACACACGATAAACCCGTAACACGTAATAAGGATAGTATAAAGGCGTTCAATCACAGAATTTTACAAAAGACGGACAAAAAAGCATCGGTTTTCATCCATCCACACGATCCGGAACGTGCGAGTCATCTGATCAACGGTAAGGTACCGGCCGTGGACTCAACGCCCGAGGTATCGGGAAACACAAACTTCACATCTTATTGAGAACTAGGGAAAAGTCAGGAACTCTCCAAACCAGATGCCCAAGAGTTACGTCTCTAAATAAACGCCAGGGAAACCTCGGCTGACGGACCCATGCAGTTCACGTAACATTACGTTCCTGGCATTGGATCTAGAATTTTCACAGCTATGCCCTTGATTGAAAAACACGACTTTTAAAAGCTAATTTACTCGCCTCACAGTCCTTTGCTATCTCTTAAAGTCATGTATATGGAATCATCAGGTTCTAAGCTTTAACATGGTATATAACACTTGTAAGAAATATAACATGTACATTTTGACAAAAGAGGGAAATGGGGATGGACCATTTTGTGAAACCTGCCACATAGGCCTACATGTCATAAACATAAAAGTGACACAAGGCCGTTTCTAGATTTTTTCATCATGATCAAAGAGAGCCAATCAGAGTGTCTGTCTAGCAGACCATCATCGACGGCCAAGTTGGGAAGGGAACGGACAGGGTGACAAGAGTCGAGACAGCCAAGACTAGGCATTTGTTGTGCGCATGTGTGCACATAGTTAACACAGATCTAGATGCCACACACACACGTGCGTGGCAGATTTTGTTACTGGGACAAGGCAAAAAGACGTTATCAAGTTTATTTTTCATAAGAATTGACTCTTTAAACGCAACCAATTGAAAATGTACTTGATTGCAAAAACATGTTGCATCTAAGTGAGTCAAACCAGCCCTGTATTTTGAGGGGGTAATTAGTGTTGTTGTAAAATACGGTGACATGAAAAAATTGTGCATTATGATTATGACGAATCATGCATTTTGGCGCGTGCAATTTGGCGAGACTACTGTATGTGTAGATCTAGATCTAGATCTTATCTAGATAAATCTAGATCTATAATATCTTATCTAGATCTAGATTATTTTAGATCTAGATAGAAACTAGGTTCTAGATCTAGCTCTGCTACTAACTAGATCTAGATAGAATCTGGCTTGAATCTTTATCATGAGAAACAAGTGTGCTCTTTGACAAACTTACAATAAATCGTCTAGAATCTAGATTCTAGATCTATGACTTTCATTCAAAATCGATTTCAGTTTTCATCGTCAGCGTTTACTCAAGCTCCATTCATTCCCTTCATTCCCTTCATCTGAAGATTTTGTACACACGACAATCTGTGCCGCCGACGATCTAATAACACAGAAGAGCTCCAAAACTTCGAAAACATTCCGTGTACGGTGTCCATAGAATGACAAAAATGGCCCTAAGCCTCCTGAAGAAAGCTTCTGATGGTGCCCAGTGCGTGTCAGAAAATACCGACAAACTACATCTTACATCTTTTTTTTTACAACATTGACTGACAACAACAACAAAAACCAATACGAAGGCAAAAAAGGCATTTGCCAGAATTCGCCCAAACAACCATGGGTGTCAGAAAACTTCAAGATCAGAAGAGGAAGAGGGGTAAGACCACAGATATGGAGTTACCGGTATAGATCTATGGGTAAGACAGGGAGTACCA
>JAXRKP010000053.1:93866-118866 GCA_037039925.1 Doris montereyensis
ACATTTCACAGAATGCTTATGCATATATTAGCTTTTCAGATGTTATGATGAAAGTGATATAATCTCACTCCTGAAGTCTATCCACGATTCAACCCACTGCAGACAAAACTGTTGTTTAACGAGCTGAAAATATCAGACCAAATGAAGTAAAGTAAAATAAATTCCATGCCCACAGCTGAGTGTAGGAGAATCAGGTAGAGTCCTGATTTTCTTGGCATGTGGCATGTGGTATTCTGTCATCATTGCTATCCATGACACCCTTACTTTCATGGAGTCAAAATTGATAAAGCTACCCATTTTGTTGAGGTCGGCAGGAGGTCTAGACTAATTTGCCATGACTAACGATTGAGCTCAAGATAAGACTACAAAAATAAGTAAATAACCAAATAAAGCACTGGTCTGCAAGATCAGAACACAGTGCATGCTGTGTTGACAATCACATGTTCAAAGTTGATTACAGCAAAACCTTTCAAGGCCAATCAAAAATTAAAAATCTAAAATTGTCTCATGAGTTGCTAAAATTGCCTTAATCTTTTTTAGGTTGACATGATCAAAAATTAAAGCAAGCAAATATGAGCTGTGACTGTGAAAATAAATCTTGAGCGCTTGATCAAATTGAAGTCCATGGCCCTTGTGAGTAGTTTTACTTGATTTTGTGCCATAATTTATCTTCATATTTCCATTGGCTGATCTTAAAATTACCTTGTGTTGTTTTACTTTTATCCCAGGGCTTCAAAGTTGAATAATTTTCTAGGATACAAATAGATACAGACTACTTGGGGTTGACTTACCTAAAAACAAAAGTGTAATACAAACCTTTAAAAAAACCCACTTTTTGTAATGAGATGACAGTAAATTATCAATTGGCAAATTTTACAGATGGGAATCATATATCCCCTTTGGATTCACAATTTCAGCTTCCCTATAACAGATTTATGCTATGTGAAGCACAGTGACAAGAGACTATGAAACGAACTATAACATGTACTATACTCTTCTGATATACTCACTTAGATGATTGCAGAAAAGTTAGGTGGTTATTCAGGTAAATCCTGAATTGAGAAAAAGACTGAGCATAGCCGATACCAATGGTCACTCTCATAGGAAGCAAATCATGACACAATGAGATATTGGGGGTGGGGGGGGGGGGGGGCAGAGAAAATAAAACAACTAATTTCTTACTTGAAACCTATCTTGAATTAAACAATTTTACCCTCTCTCAGAACAAAGCAAACAAGGAAGCATACAAACAAAACTTTGGAAACTATATTACAAGTATAGAAGTTTATTGACAGAGTTAAACATTATGATAAAACTAAACAAGCATGAAAAATAACAACAGGAAAAAAAGGGATTAAGCACATTGTCAATTGACAAGTTGGGCCAATTTTTCATCAGATAGCATCAACTAATTTGCATTAAACCTACCACTTCTCTTTTCTAAGTCTAATTTCATCCTGGTTACAGCCATCTGAAGATCTATTGCTGTGACAGCTTTAAACATTATTATACTTACATTCTTTCTGTGCATGACTGTTTGTATGACTATCTATCTGCCTGTCTTTCCGTCCGTCCATCCCTCCATCTCTCTCTCACACTCTCTCTAACGCATACATATAAAGATACATATAACTTTTCCTTCCAATCATAATTACAATAATAATGATGACCATATATTTAGTATTACTATATTGATAAAAACAGTTTTATCACTTTCAAACATCCTACAATAATCAATAATAAAAAAACGGTGTTAAAAAGCACTAATCATATAGGTATTCATGGCCTTGGAAGATATTTAAAATAACATAACAAGTGCAATAAGCCTGCCCTGTTTGTAATGTTGTCATGAGCTTGTAAATATTTATAATGCCATGAATATTCTTACAACAACCAATTTCTCCTTGAAGATCTTATATTTTCAATATTCAATGATTTTTTTTTTTTTTTAAATGTCATTTTTTGTTCATTGTGGTCAGCCATGAATCCATTATCTTTCCTGATCAGAGACAACTATTGGCCAGTTAAAATTAAACTTTTTTCTTTTTTTTTCTTTGTTAGTTCTTAATCTAAAGAGAAATGCAAGAATGTCTCAAAATAATACCACAGTAAAATTTGTAAATGATGAGAAAAATTCATGAAAAAAAACTTAAATTAAAGCTTGACAAGTTTTTTAAACAAAAGTTTGAAACAAAGCTTCAATTAAGATTTAACGTACTTGTATAGAAACTTGAAACAGACAACAGCAACCCAAAAGTCAGCAAAATGATCTGGATTGGGGAAGACTCTGATGGAATAAATTGGCCTTTGGGCCACTTTTGTTTTTGTTTTTTTCACGTTTAACAAAATACATGTTGAACAAATCATTGCCTGGCATGTAAAGTGTAGAGAAAAGGACTTCATTACATTAATGGATGTGGAGTAAAAAGACTGTCATGTATTTGGAAGATGTAATTATAGTTGAAAGTTGGGTTGGTTTGGACACACTCTCAGGAAACCAGCATCTAGCATACAAACCAACCCCTGACCTGGAACTCGCAGGGGAAAAGGAAGAGAGGCTGATCTCGCAGCACCTGGAGGTGAGACACTGAAGAACAGATAAGGATGCAGGGAACCAATTGGACAGGAATTCAACAGGCAGCCCTGAACAGAGTGCGATGACGGGTGCCGTCGATGGCCTATGCTCATCCCAGAGCTACGGGCCTAAGTAAGTAAGTAGGTAAGTATATTTGGACAAATAGCATGTGTGGATGATTGGTACTTGTAAAAAGAGGGTCAGTTTAGATCAGCCGTAGTCAGTAAGAATAATAATTGCAAAGGTGAACCCTAAAGCCTCAGAGGAAAACAGTTGATAGATTTGTTTCTCTCCTTTAAATTCTCATCCCTACCGGATAGAGGATTTGTTTCTCTTCTCTTAATTCTCATCCCTACCTGATAGAGGATTCGTTTCTCTTCTCTTAATTTTCATCCCTGCCTGATAGAGGATTTGTTTCTATTCTTCTAATTCTCATCCCTATTGATAGAGGATTTGTTTCTATTCTTCTAATTCTCATCCTTACCTGATAGAGGATTTGTTTCTCTTCTCTTAATTCTCATCCTTACCTGATAGAGGATTTGTTTCTCTTCTCTTAATTCTCATCCCTACCTGATAAGGGATTTGTTTCTCTTCTTCTAATTCTCATTGCACAATAACAGTTTTCATTAAAACAGAAACTTATAATGGTAGCTGTGATATCATTAAATCACACAACTGAAAATTCTAGGTTTTGAGCAATAAAGTTTTGGTTTTGTATATTACACTTATACAAATGGCAGCAGTTCAATCTATGAAAGGAAAGTGACAGGCATAGTGCAGAAACTCATTGAAAATGAATTTTGAACATTGCGAACCTGAGGTCAACCCAAAACAACAATCATGACAACAAAATTCTTATACACAATGCCCTTGTCACCTAATTTTCTTTTCCAATATGGAAACTCAACACTTTTCGATTGAACTAGAATATGTTGAGAGAAAACTGAAATTTTCTACATTGTTCTGTAATTGCATTTATCTACTGTAATACATCATCAGGCGAGTCTTGAATTGTTGATAACTTTCGAGGGGCTGGTTTAGGTCGTGATGCAATTCTGTTTACAGGTGCAGTTGGCTTTACTTCTCGTTTTTCTTTTGATGTTTGTGTCATCACCTCATTGTCTGGAATATCAGTTTGTAATAAAGAGCATATTGATTCCATTGTTGGTAAAGTGGAAAATCGGTATGTAATAAAGAGCATACTGATTCCACTGTTGGTAAAGTTAAAAATGCTAATCCCATTTTCTGAAGAAATAAAAAACAACCACACAAAGGAAAAGAAAATTCACTCATGCATTTCCCTTACGTGTCTCTTTCCTAAGCTCATTCTTTTCTGAAGAATTCAATTCAAGTAAGGAATGATAGAGGACCCTAATTATTATCAGCCCAATGGCAAAATGACAACAAAAACTTTGTTGACCTGAAGTTCTGAAACCCACACTAGTAGTACTAGTCTTGTTTGATTTAGGATTTAAAGCATTATCACATTAACATATTTTTTATTCATTTTATCAACTCACAATTGACAAGTGTTAGTGTTTATAACATAATACACTATTATATTTATCATAAAATCAAGCTGCTAAGAATGGTGCGAACAATTTTGTGTAACATCATATTAACTCGTACTAGTCCCTCTGCGTTCTTACTCTGCCTTGCATGTTGAAATATGTACATTTATGAACCCCAAAATTTTGTATTCACATTGTGATGTCTAAAACCCATATTGTAATTCTGGGTAGGGTTTTGAAAGTGAGCTCACCTGAACCCTATGTGCTCACTCCTCTACTTGACATTTGTATGTGGTTATCAAGATGGAAGAAGCTATCATTTAACCTCATGTAAATTTGAACATTGCCATCACATGTGAATTCTAATGTGATGTTCAAAAGGAAATCACGTATATGTGATATTCAACATGTTTTCTTATCTTTGTTTTATGTCATTGTATTGTATTAATCAAACATTTACTACTAATATAGTGTTCTGCTCAATGTGTCCAATGAAGTGATGAAGAAGATAAAAGAACTTGATTTATAAACAACTCTTTTATTTCTGTCTGTGATGAGAAAATGTTTGCTGTTGTAGTGATGTCAAAACTACAAAAATTATGAAAAACTTGAAAGTGAAATAAATCAAATTTGATACTGCAATTAAAAAGAATATTTTGTGCCATTTACACTGAAATCAATTAAGGAAACAATAATGGAGTAAAATAGGCCATTAACCACATTTCCTGAAAAGAAATGTTGTCTCCATGTTGTCTCACACCAACAAAACGCAAAACTTTATGCCTATTGACGATTAGATTTAGATTTTAAAACTGTTTGAATTTCGTATCACCAACAGCATTTCTTAATAAAATGTCTTCAAAAATATATGATTAGTTTTTTAGAATTTTTAAAAATATAACACCTTTCAAACAGCAATACTGGGATTTTACTGCCTGTACTATGTCATACGGCACTGTGAGCAGCAAAGGTCCTTTGTGTGACATCCAATGTTGCAAAATGTATCTTAATTCACTTGAGAGATAAGCAATGATCTTGCACAATTTGTGAAACTAGAATTTTTTTATCTGATCTATTTAAAATTTATACTCTATGATAAAATCCATGTGCAAAAAAAAATCAGTACAAGAAGTTATATGGTTGTTTGGTGTTGGCCATCACCAGGATGATAAAAATAACTCATTTTTCAACAACATTGTCTACTTTCAACTAAATTTTTAACACATTGACTTTCCCTTGGTATTCTTATTCATATCTAATGGTTACACTCAAGTTTAGTTCATCATTTTAGTTTTATCATGATATTTGGTTAATCAGAGTGTAGTCTGACATATTTCGTTTTCCTACAATTACAGCCATAAGACATGACGTTTGAAATAAAGGTGATTGCTAAGCTGTGATATGAATTATTCATCTTCATTTTTATGTGAATTTTTATGTCCCTTTCTCCACTTTTGTCCTCATGTTATACACATATTGATTTAACATATCTATTCATTGTTATTGCAATATAAGCTAAATGCAACAGTAAATCTCTCTCTCTCTCTAGGTTTGGGTGTGGGTCATTTGAGCTCTGAGAGAGCCCTTGAAATGGCAACCATTGCTGCTTACATTCCTCAGTTGGCTCAAGGCCAAGAAACTGGATGAGTACATTGTTGTACTACAGTTTGTATCTGCAAATAAGCGACAGAGTCAGTGTCTAGATCTTGACCAAACCTAAACAGACAGTACTGCTCATCATGTACATTGGTTTTCTATTTTATACATGGAGATGTGTCTATGCTATTCATTTATATTCATGTCTACTAAATCAGTTATAAAATACATAAAAGAAATTTATATTTTACTGTTGTAGTTCCATAACAAATTAGGTTACCTTGTTTGTTTTTTGTTCCTTTTCTTAAAGATTTTATCGAGTTCGCTTTCTTCCTCTGTGTCTCCAAAAACAGACAGATCATCTTCACTTGAGATTTCCTCATTTTAGTCTGTAAACAAAAATATAATTACCTTTTATATCATAGGCATAAGTGTAGTTAATATTGTATTAAATATTTCAATGCAAATTTTGCTTTTGAATAAATTATCAAGCTTTCATAATATTCACAGAAACGAATATGTTTAAAAAAGGTGATGAATAGTCACATCTTGGAGCCATTTTGATCATTAATTACAGTTTCCCATGTGATCATAGCAGCACTCAAGTATTTGTCATTCTTTGCGCTCTGCATTGGATTTGGGAAAATGACTGATTAACCAACACGTTCTACACTTTTAACCACTACCTCATTTTAGGGGTGAAGTTCATGTTCTTAACTGATGGTTGAAACAATAATGCTAGATATAAAATTCTGCCATCATGAACATGAATCTCAAGCAACACATGACTCGTTATGTCTAATAGTGAATTCTACTTAAAAATTTTCTTCCTATCTTAAAGGCAGGCTGACACCATTGACAAATTTATTTTAAGTGAAAGTTTAAGAGTACACAGAAGTCCAGTTGTTGCAGAGGCCAGGAATATTCAGCAGCAAATCATAAACATTGCTGCCAATCTTTCCAAATCCCAAAACAGACTGACCATGTGAACTAATGTTCTAACTTGCATGACGCTTCAAAAAGCATTGATCATTTAAACTTGAATTAACCCCCTTTAAGGAAAATTCACCTTTAAGATCAAGGTAATTTTTCAAACGCAGCATGACATCTCCCTATTTTCATTCCAATCTCTCAGAGCATGACATTTGCTCTGCCGTTAACTTAAGGTGTCTTTATTGTTGAATTACAATTTATCCTCATATCCGTACTTAGTTAAATAAAGACCTACGGACTCAAAGCCAAAAGAACATACTAAATATGTTTCTTACATACTATTTGGCAGCTATGCATCAATCATTCAAAAAAAGAGAATCACTATCAACAATATTTCCTTACCAACAATCCTTTGAGCTCTGACAATGCCCCATCTCTTTCATCTGGTGTTGATTGCTGAGGAAAGTAAGTACAAAAGATTATCACCATTGTATGGTATAGCAATAGAACTGAGAAAAAATAAGGGTAATAATAATTTCATACAACAGTTGGCAAAACATGATTGGAAGAATATATGAACATGATGCGTTGGTTATAGTTAAAACCATGAGGAAGACAATATTTAAGTTACCAATCCATCATTTTTTTGCATCCTTTCATGGGAATATCAGATGAATAATTAGGAGCTATGTAACGATTCCTAATCTTAATGTCAAAGTCTTCATTCCACTTCCACATTCACATGGTTGGTTAAAAAATCTACCTCTTCATCTTAATGAAATGATTCTTAGTATCTTTAATATTCTTTGAGTTCCTTTGACTTGCCTTCTTGCTTGATTATAAATTCAATAACCATATTTAATGAGCATAAAAATCATAACATTATACTGATAACAAATATACACACTTTTATTACTATAAAACTATTGATAATTTTGACCAAACTGTTTCTTTTCAACTGTTTCAAAACTCATAAAGATTCTGAGAGGTCTCTTTCAATGCTCATGTTGTCCACTCCAATGTTGGATTTTTAAAAATTGCTACCTTATAGAAGGAGGATAAGGAGAAGGAAGAAAAGGAGGAGGAAGATGATGAAGAAGAAGAAGAAGAAGAAGAAGAAGAAGAAGAAGAAGAAGAAGAAGAAGAAGAAGAAGAAGAAGAAGAAGAAGAAGAAGAAGAAGAAGAAGAAGAAGAAGAAGAAGAAGAAGAAGAAGAAGAAGAAGAAGAAGAAGAAGAAGAAGAAGAAGAAGAAGAAGAAGAAGAAGAAGAAGAAGAAGAAGAAGAAGAAGAAGAAGAACGAAGAAGAAGAAGAAGAAGAAGAAGAAGAAGAAGAAGAAGAAGAAGAAGAAGAAGAAGAAGAGAAGAAGAAGGAGAAGAACAAGAACAAGAACAAGAACAAGAACACGAACAAGAACAAGAACAAGAACAAGGACAAGAACAAGAAATACAAGAACAAGAAGAACAAGAAGAACAAGAAGACGAACAAGAACAAGAAGAAGGACAAGAATAAGAAGAAGGAAAATAACAAGAAGAACAAGAAAAGGAACAAGAAGAAGAATGAATGAAGACAATTGTGAGTCCTTAATCATGGTCAATAATCATTATCAGTATTTAAATGTGTATCATATTGTCAATGCTTAGTTTCTTTTTCTTCTACACCGCTAAAAAGAAATCTGACGTATGAATCCGTGTCTAAGGTACAATATTTGTGTAAAATAATGTGCAATTACATCTCTCCATTAACGAGTTAAAAATATAATTGTAATGCTTTTTTGTTGTTGCTGTTGTTTTATTGTAAACTGCAGAGTGGGTTGCTTTGGTGGGTATTTTAAAATCCTGTCTGTACGTTTTTTTCATACAATGAAAAGTATGTTTACAGAAACTAACTTAGGAGATTAATACTTTGAAATTATAGAGCTGTACTATGACTTACGTAAATGCATGTAAATGAATGCATTACACAGGTTGGCATTCTTTGAAAAAACTTCATTCACAAGGCTCAATATAACACAGGATAATAATTTATTATTAATATCCACACAAACAATGCCAACACTAAACAACTTATAGCGACTCCCATGCACATCTATCTATCTATCTATACACCTATTTATCAGCATACATATAGACACACACACACACAAACACATACAAACATGCACTTATTTCTATCAAGATAAAAAAAGTTTGCTTAAGATTGATTTTTGATTTATCTATTATTAGAAAAAATTATCTATGTCTTTATTTATACGAGTTTTAGCTATTTTTGCATTCTTAAAACCTAGAAGATCAAAACAAAAATATAGATTACGATTGAAAATCCTAATTGCCTTATAAAATTATATAAGATATAATTGGATGGTAAATATGACAACATTTATTCATATTTGTCCAATGCTCAGATATAAGACTTGAAAATAAAACGTTATTAAGTAATGAAAAAGCGTCATTAAACAAAAGAAGAACAATTTTTGTGCTGCTTAAAACAAGATTTTCAAAAGGACAAATCAAGAAGACATATTGGTGTCACTGAGGTAAACAAAAAACAATACACAAATATTTTCAGATCATGCGTTGTTGAAAGAAATGCATATTAACTACCCATGCCAACAGCTTCCATCACAATAACCATGCAACTAACCTCTGGAATATCAAGCTTGAAAGTGAGCAGAGATAATGAAAGAGAAAAATTAAATTTAACCAACTGATTGTCTTTGTGAAATAAACTGAAAATTCCTTCCTTCATTAAATTAAAAATACAATAAACTGAAAATTCCTTCCTTCATTAAATTAAAAATACAATATATTTTGAACTGAAGTATTTTGCTGCTGAATCATTAAATTTTTGGGTATTTTGCTACATTGTAACAAACTTGCAAAACTATTGATGTATATGTTGGAAAAAAAAGAAACAAAAAAGGAAAGAAGAATGGTAACTAAAATTTATAATTAATGCCTTAACACAAAAAGAGAACTTGACGTGCCCAGTTTAGTTTTCAAAGCTCAAAGTAAGAGGGGAATAATATTTCGTCAGATAATTGTAGGAAATGTGCAAACAGTAAGAGACTGTATATGAAGATAATATTATAATTAAAAAAGAGAATTACTGCCTTCATGAAAAATACATGTTTCTGTCCTAAAGATATTGTAAATTTACTCCTTGAGTACTTGTGAAGCATAATAATCTTCCTCATCTAAAATATATCTTTATTTTTTAAACGTTTGCCTATTACAATTGATATGAAAAGCAATTCCATACAAAAATTGTATATTATCTATTGAAAGTACTATTATGTAAAATATTTTTTAATAAAATATTTCTTTCTAAAATTATTTGTAATGAATTTTCAATTTCCACAGCAAACCCAGGCAAATTGTACTCCTTAAATGATTTAAGATAAAACAAAAGCCATTGCATGTATTTAAGAAATTCATCATGATGTGGTGCATTCATTGGAACAGTACGAAGGAGCCACAGTGGAGTGAAGTCAAAGGCGAAATAATATTGTCACTTATTGTCATATTTCGTCATTGGAACAGGTAAATCTGATTTGACGTCACGGGAATATTTCAAATAAACTACTGGGGCATAAGGTTAGCATTTAACCAGTTTATAGAGCATACACATTTACGGAAGCTTTTAATTTTTTACAGTGCTTTATGTTCTGCCTGAACAGTTGTCAGTAACATTAGTCAGCTACGAACCCTGAGATCACCATCATAGTGGACAGGGTTACTTCAAAGAAAGAAAGAAACAAACATTGGACCATGAGTAGAAGAGGTAAATCTAATTTGACGTCACAGGAATATTTCAAATCAACTCCTGGTGCATTTGGTTAACTTGTAATCAGTTTATAGCATGCAGATAGGGGAAGTTGGATGCATTTCTTGGAAGTTGAGATAAAAGGTGAATGGAATCAAACAAAATGGGAAATTTATCTCTAAGAGAGCTAACAAGCATCAAGATAGTAATAATCATAAATCACCAGCCCAGGTAAAGAAGTCTTCCTGTCATCCTAAAATGATGAATGAGTTAAAAGTGATACGCATTAACTCATGTTTCACTTTTCATAAGGTTACTGATATGATGATAGATATAGATTTAACTTTAAAAACCTGCATTGTATATATGATAAATGATAAATACACTATTCTATACTGTGGAACGAATAAAAACTATAATCATTAATGTACACAAACACACCAACCAATGTCTATACAAGACTTGGTTTCATTGAAATTTACTCCGTCCACCATTGTGGTGATCTCAGGGTGAATTAAGACGAAACAGCAAGATGAAAATAAGTGAAAAAGAAGGAAAGGAGAGAAGTTGGACCTACCAGAAGCACCCGCCAAATGCCCACCAATACGAGACAACAACAGGATATAAAGAACTATATGTATACATAATTTCTCTTTCACATTTGATGCTTTATTTTCCAAAAATTACATTTTATACTGAGACTAATAGATTTTTGCCTAAAGAATAACATGAAAATAGCCAACACCTTTATTCCTCATAAAGATATCCACAAATATACAAGAGTAAATGAAGACAGGTGTGAAAAAGTCAATGATAGACTACATAATAGCAGCTCCCTTTTTACAGTTCATTGAATGCAAGAGTAAACAGAGGAGCAGAAATATTTAGTGATCATCACTTAGTGATTGCCAAAAGGAGATTACTGACTGAAGAAAACAAACAGAAAAGGAAAGAGAGGAAAGCTACTAAACTCAAAATAGAGGAACTAAATAAAGCAGTAGTAAAACAGGTATACCGATCTAGGATAAAAGATTTATCAGTGAAAGACAGATGGATCTGAATGATAGCCCAATAGAAGAAAAAGTGGCAGATGTATAAAGGAACATTCCTCAGTTGTACTGAAGAGGTCTGTGGTAGGAAACAAATTAAAGGAGATAGGAAAAGAACAGCATGGTGGAATGAAAATGTCAAGAATAAGATCAAAGAAAAGAAGGATACCTGGAAGAAATACTTGCAAACAAAAAACCAGAGGAAAGGATTGATTACGTCAATAAAAGAGGAAGTGAGGAAAGCCAAACAGGAACAATGGGAAGAGTTTGGACAAAGACTTCAAAGAAAGCTATCAAGGAAATCAAAAGGTGTTTTGGGGCGCAATGAAAAGCAATTAAAAATGCCAAAGGAGAAATAATGAAAGAAGACAGCCAAATCATGGAAAGGTGGAGAAAGTATTTTCACCAATTACATAATCCCTCCAGAACGTATGAAACAAAGGAGTAAAGATCAATTAGTAAGAGTAACATGTAATCCAAAGGAGACAGCTGAAGGTGTAGATATATCAATAGAAAGAAATCCAAACAGCTATAAGAAAAGTGAAATTAGGAAAAGCCCCAGGAGCAGATCAAGTTTATCGAGAAATGATTAAAAAACCAAGGGAGAGAGGCAGATAAACTACTACATGCAATATGTCAATAAGCATAGAAGTCCAAAAAGGTGCCAAATGACTGGAAAAAGGGAATTGTAGTACTAATACAAAAAAAAGGATCAACTATGGAATACTCAAACTTTAGAGGGATATGACTACTTAGCGTTCCAGGAAAAGTATATGCCAGGATTCTGGAAATGAGACTAAGGAAAAGAGTAGAGGATCAGATTGAAGAGCATCAGAGTGGATTAAGACCAGGAAGAAGTGTACAAGACCACATATTTTGCAATTAGACAAATAATAGAAAATTCCTTGAGAGAAACATTGACCTGTACCTGTGTTTTATGGACTTAGAAAAGGCATTTGACACTGTGAGGAGGGACAAACTATGGCATTCCTTAAAAGAACACAATGTAGAGCAAAATTTACTAGAAGCAATTAAAAGTTTTTACAATAAACCAACATGTGCAGTGAGTAGCTGGAAACATATCTGCAGGATTTGATGTAGATATAGGAGTAAGACAGGGTTGTATCCTAAGTCTTCTTTTGTTTATCCCATTTATGGATTCAGTCGCAAAAGGCATCCTCAAAAATGAAGAAAATGAATGCAGATATGTGGAAGCCCAAACCAGTAAATGTATCAATGCTTTTATTTGCTGATGATTTAGTTCTGTTTGGAAAATCAGAAAGTGACCTTCAGTCGAATATCAACATTATGAACAATGAACTGAATAAAAGAGGAATAAGAGTAAATGCAAAGAAAACCAAAACAATGCAAGTAACTAAGGAAGCTAAAACACAAAGTCTTAAATTGGGCAGGGAGTATTTAGAACAAGCTCAAAGCTACAATTACCTAGGAGTAATGATTAACTCAGAGGGAAAACTAAGAGTAGAAATCCAGAAGGCAAAGTGCAATATATAACCACCTAGGAAAGGCATTTGTAGGTAAACAAGAATTGTCAACAAAACCAAAATGGCATTATACATTTATTGTCCTATTCTCCTTTATGGCAGTGAAACATGGACCTTAGAGAATACAGTAGAGTACAGGCAGCTGATATGAAATATCTAAGAAGAGTAGTAAGAGAAAACTAAAAGAGACAAAATCAGAAACCCAACAATAAGAAATCAAACCAAAGCAGATGGCATAAAAACTAAGATAAAAAAGTAAATCAATTGAGATGGTTTGGACAAGTAAACAGAATGAATGACAATAGAATAGCTTAATCAGTATACAGTGCTAAAGCCCAAAGGTAAAAGACCAAAGGTAGACCTCGGAGAAAGTGGGAAGAAGATATAAAGAAGGCATTGAAAACATAGAAATTTAATTTTTTGGGAAGGAAACAGAAAATGCCAGGACAGGGCATCCTGGAGAAAGATCATCTCAGGCATCTGAACCCATACACTGAAAGGTAGAATGGGAACTGATAAAGAAAGAAAGAAAAGATTTTTACTCTTCCATGCATTTAGCTTGTACACATCTACGGGCTAGCATATTCAAAAGCCCTGTTTGATCCTTATTCCTCCTACATATCTCCAAGAAAAAAAGGGTTTGATTAGAAGATACACTTAGCTTATGTTCATAGATATACTTGTATTACATTTTTGTCTCTATCTTGTTATCTGTCTCTTTACCTCTTTATTTCTCTTCCCCTCTCATTCTCTTACTCTATCTCTCTCTCTCTCTATCCATCTTTCTGCTTGTGTTTCCCCCTCCCGCTTTGTGTGTGCGTGTCCTTCTCTAATTTCTCTATCTGCCTCCCGCCCTTCCCTTCTCCTCCTTCTCTCTCTCTCTCTCTCTCTCTCTCTCTCTCTCTCTCTCTCTCTCTCTCTCTCTCTCTCTCTCTCTCTCTCTCTCTCTCTCTCTCTCTCTCTCTCTCTCTCTCTCTCTCTCTCTCCTCCTCCTCCCTCCCTCCCTCCCTCCCCTCCCTCCCTCCCTCCTCCCCCTCCTCCCTCCCTCCCTCCTCCCTCCCTCCCTCCCTCTCTCTCTCTCTCTCTCTCTCTCTCTCTCTCTCTCTCTCTCTCTCTCTCTCTCTCTCTCTCTCTCTCTCTCTCTCTCTCTCTCTCTCTCTCTCTCTCTCTCTCTCTCTCTCTCTCTCTCTCTCTCTCTCTCTCTCTCTCTCTCTCTCTCTCTCTCTCTCTCTCTCTCTCTCTTTCATATTTGGATCTTCTTATTGAAAGGCCTATGTGCTACTGTAATCCTGTAGCCATAAGGCCATTATGTCAAATCAAACAATCCTAGCCTGTGTTATACAAGAATTCAAGGAAAACTTTGCACTTAACAACAAATGTACATGTCACGCTTCTTATAGAAAAAAAATTTCCTTAGAATTTCTCACAATAAAATTCAAGAATTAGAAACAAAACACAAAACAAATAAAAACATATCAGAATAGAAATTTTCTTTAACTACGTAATCAAAATTACACATGTATTTCAAATTTGTGAAGTCAATCTATAAAGCAAAACAACATTTAATTATTTTTCTCTAAATCAGGAAACTAAAAGTTTTCAAAGTGGGCCGGATAAAAGAAAAATGTTAACCGCTGGCCGGATAGCTGTTTTGTTCAATACGGTACACTGAATACATAAAATATAAAGGTAACAAGTCTATTTATTTATCAAATACAAAAAATACAAAATACAACAAACATATTATATATTTACCAAAAAGTCAAGTGATATTGTTATAAAGGTAGTTATATCAGACCTAGTGTGCACATACAAACCAAGCAGTAAATTTTTGTTTGTTGAATTAATGAAATTTCCAGCATGGCAGTGGACAGGACAACTGACCTCACAGGCCGGATCTAGCCCACCGGGTTGCAGTTTGGTGACCCCTGCTCTAAATAGAAGATTTAAAACACCAAAAATACTTACCGATCTTGTTTTAAGCACTGGTCTCAGAGCGTTTCCACTCTTTATTCTTTCATCATTTCATCTAAAGCCTTTGAATAACCATCATCAACGGCAGCACCACGTTGTTGTACTGCAAAAGATAAACAGTGACTATCTGTAAAATTTATATGTCATCTGAATAAGTCAATCAGAGAAGGGCTAGTGATGATTTCTGTTTTATGAGAACAGTTTTCCCATACACGGAAGGTAGAATGGAAACTGGTAAAGAAAAGAAAAGAAAAACAGCTTTCACACTTGGCAAGGAATCATGTATGAACGTATTTAGTGTCAATGCCCAAAGACTGATCTTATGACTCCTTAAACATGAGATGTTCAGTTCGAGTGGTGTCAACAGTCCAGTAATTAGGCTGTCGGATTTGAGATCTGAAGTTCCTGGGTAAAAATTCTGTAATGCTAGTTCTGACCTCGCGTTTCTTGGAAAAGATACTACACATCTAGGCGACCTAGCTACACACTCATTTTCCAACTAGACCCAAGCGCAAGTGGGTACTCACAGGAGTAAAACCTACAACAGACAAGCTCTTATTCAGGGAGGCTATGTATTTTCCCCTATTCTACTTCATTATAGAATCTGGGACAAGCTTCAACTGAAAATCAAAGCACAATCATAAGATAAACAAGCAGGTGGTAAAGGTCAAATCAAACAGTTATTCAATCAAGCAAGCTATCTCCCAAAGTATTTATTGTACCTGTATTTGGGAATGTGTAGATCATTTTTGTCTTTTAACTTACACATTTTGCTCAGAAAGCAAAGGAATAATCCAATTTTCAGATATGGTCTATTCAAACTTTTTCCCCGTCTTTCTTGATTCAATGACCTTTACATATCGACGGTGAAAGTTGTAAACCGTGTAAACCTAATTTTGGATGTTTGAGAAAATCAAAGAAAAACATGCTGCACATTTTAATCTATTTTCACAGACATGCACGGTTTTTGTAATGTCAAAAACGAGACCCAATAGGGATACATGGATTGCTAAAATGGTTATTATACGAGTGTCTATTGGTTCTTGTGCCACAAAAACCCAACTAGACAAAGCATAGGGTTTCCTAATGTTAAAAAAAAAGAAAAAAGGTGTGACTAATTTTAGACTTACACGATTTGCGACTTTCACCGTCGGTATATGACATGACGACTCACATACAAAATATCCTTGAACACTTTGCAAAAGACAATTGTAATTTGAAATTGCAAAATATCTCTTATTTATCTAAATGATGGAAATTGTCTGCTTAATCAACAAATAACACAATAATTTTGATAACACATGTCTATTATCTGGTTTCTTTTATGATGCTAGTGTTAGTAAATGTGACGACCATAAAATTTTAGAATAACTTACACTTTTGGTTAACCATCTGCCTTTGAGCTTTCTTTGAAAAATAGGCTTGATTTTGTCCAAAATACTGAAAAGTAAATGAAAAGGGAATATACTACAATTTGCAACAAAATGTAAAAAATGTGGAAAAGCTAAAGCAACATTCTACGTAATTTTATTCCTATTTAAATAAAAACATGTTCATTTCATACAACAATCTGATACTTATGCTCTTATATTCTCACTTTTTAAGTTAATGTGGAGCACGACAAAAACACATTTCAAGGCAGCTAGTATTTTACCTTATTGGTGGAGGTGGAGGAGGAGGAGGAGGTGGAGGAGGAGGTGGTGGAGGGGCTCGTTGAGCCTCTTCATACTTTACTTCCAGATCTTTGTCTAAAATAAAACAAAGTAAAATAAAAATGTTACGATTAAATGAAGTTTTGTATCAGGTAAGGAAAAAGAAAAAAGCATAGATAGTAAAAATAAGTTCCATACTCAGAGTTGAGCCTATGGACACTATGGTAATCAGGTGTTGAGTCCTGATTGTTCTAGGCATACAGCATCATGTGGTAGTTTGCCATTGCTTTCCACACCGCATATAATTTCTCAAAGTCTGAATAGACCTAGCTATTCATTTCACTGTCGGGTCGACAGGAGAGTCAGAAAAAAGTTTACAGAATCAAACTCGGGCCTTCTGGATGGTAGTCAGTGTAAATTGATAGTAACAAGAAGGAAAAAAAGCCTATGAGGGAAAAGAAATTTTATGTACATTGCTGCTTAATGGTTATCTGGACCTATGTTTTTTTAAAACTTTCTTTAAAGTTGACTTGAGCTGTGTTGAGTGTTTAAGGAATTCCAGAATTCTAGAAAAAATGGGGACCAAAATTCATACCTAGGCTATTTTTAGCAGGTGTCATTTAGAATAATCCCATAGACAATATGGAGTAAGTATGTGACAGTATATGCTGGCTCAATTACTAGTTTTTGTGCTAGCTGAGAACCAACTTAAAAATCTTACTGATTAAAATCCAAAACTCACTTGTTTAGTGTCTTTTTGATGCCTGAAAAGAAAAGGACCTAGCTTTTCTCACCTTACTTGAATAAGTATGAACTGGCACCCGGCTCTGATGGGATTTTTTCCCCTCTTTTTTGAGTTTGAGTTTGGGTTTTATTTTCATTCCAGTATATATATGAGTGATTGACAAAATATACTGATTCTATAGACTTTGAAACTCCTTGTTTGACATGAAAATGGCCCTCATCTTGGATTTTGCCACAATTTTTCTAGGTCAATCTTCTCACTGAAAACCTTGCAGATCGTTTCTTTCATCCAGGAGTGAATTTTTTGTTATGAGTCTTATGTGTGCTAAACACCTGTGCTCTAATTTAAGGGAAGAAAGGAGGGAGGGTTAACTAATTTAGTTAGCAACATACAATTAGAAAACAGGCATCAGCCCAGAAATAGAAGTAAAATAAAGACAGGAAAAACGGAAGTAAAAGAAACTATCCATAATCCTACCCATTTCCCTGCCCACCCTCCCTTTTTCAATGTTGCTCTCTTTCTTTCTTGCCAGTAACTTTCTTTCTTTTCCCCTCCTAAGATAAAAAAATAAAAACAAAATAAAAACTGAAAAAAAAACAAAACAAAACAAAGCAAAAAAAAACGAAAATAAGCACAACATACCCAAGATTGAATGTCAGTTGATTTCATGATCAGGGGAAGTAATTATTTCTTTAAAAACACACTTAATGAGTGTCCCCTTGTGAAACGGTTACCATCACTCCACATATCACGTCACGGAAAGACAAGGGAATGGACGATGCGATGCCAATCAGCAGCAACTATCACTGATTTATAAAATACTTATTACTAAAGAAGAAAAGTTTATATAAAGAGGATTGAAAATATAAGATGAAACGTGCACTGTCGTGAAGACAGGCACAAGAATGACCAGCTATTTCTTCTACTTAACTATTCCTATAAGTGTGCACATGTTTACAAACACACTGACAGGCACTACTTTACCCTTTGCCCCTTGCGCCGTTCATTGGTTGGTAAAGTCATAACTAATTACTGTCAATGAAATAATAACACTAGACTGGAAAGTCAATGAAAGGTTAGCAAGCCTGTGCTGACTTTACATAGTCGGATAATTTCCTGGTAATTACATCCCTTGGAGGTTATGAAAGCAAATTGTATTCTCTCCTGGGACATACACTTGAATTAGATTAAAATTTTTCATTCTCTCCTACTATTCTGGAACCTTGAACATGGAAAGTGTGCCAGCTATGGGCAGACTAATCCAGTGATACCAGATTGATTTTAAACTGTCACAGAATCGTCAAGTTTTCATATATTTCTTCCCATCCTCACCTATGAAATATTCTGAAAAATTTGTTTGTACCTCGAACTTTTTGTGCCAAAAAACCTGCAGATAATTTTCCATCTTTTATTTGAGACCTATAGTTATTATTCTATTTTACATTCTCACTTTTATAAAATTTCTGAAAAGACTCTTTCTTTCTTTCTTTATCAGTTCCCATTCTACCTTTTGGTGTATGGGTTCAGATGCCGAGATGATCTTTCTCCAGGATGCCCTGTCCTGGCATTTTCTGTTTCTTTCCAAAAATGTTAAATTTCTATGCTTCAATGCCTCTTTATATCTTCTTCCCACTTTCTCTGAGGTCTGCCTTTTGGTCTTTTACCTATGGCTTTAACACTGTATACTGATTTAGCTATTCTATTGTCATTCATTCTGTTTACATGCCCAAACTATCTCAATTGATTTACTTCTATCTTAGTTTTTATGCCATCTGCTTTGGTTTGATCTCTTATTGTTGTGTTTCTGATTTTGTCTCTTTTAGTTTTCCCTACTACTCTTCTTAGAAAAACTAAAAAAAAATTTTTTTAAACAACAAAAAAACAGAAAAAAACCCACAACTCCTCCCATTTCCAAACTTGAGTCTCTCACAGAAAATGTAGCTCAGCCTTCTAACCACACACAATTATTTGTCATGTAAGAATGAGAGCTTTTTTGGGTGTTTTTTTTTCAGATAATGTTTACTGTTGGGAAGCACTCATCTCATATAGAGGTGTTATTGAATATCTGATGATATATCTGATGCAAGGGCATCATGCCAAGATGCTGGTACAAAGAGAAAATTTTGCATGGAGAATGATCGACTGTGTCCTTGTGAAGGAGTTGAGAGGGATTTTTTCAAAGAAATCGCTGCAAGGTGAAAAGTGATGCCAGATCAATGAACCTGAGCCAGGACAGGAACAATATTGACATTAAGCACATGTTCATTCAAAAAATATATTTTACTTCTTAAATGGAATTGGGAAAGTTAAACTAGGAAGACTTACACTGGTCCAGCAAGGAAGTGTACTTTGAATACAGGTCAGTAGTTTCTTTCTCTTGTTTAGTTAACCTGGTTAAGAGAATCTCTCTCACTAGTTAAATCCTCGTTTTCAGAATGAAGGCCTTGAAACTTGGAATCTTCTTGAAATGTCTCTAAACAGCTTTCAAGTTCTTTTATCTGTTCAATGATGAAAACAAATAAATATAAAATGTTCAATAAGTATATCAACCATAATCCACAAAGACTGTAAAATCTTATTGTTGACATGAGGAAGTAACAAAAAGAAAAATGAAAAAATGCACTCCTCACTGGCTTAAGTTTTTCTTTTTTACCTTTCTTTCAAAGGAGATGATTTGACATACATATCTGTGGGAATAATTGTGTACGAAAATATCAATTGAAGGAGTCATTTCAATAGTGTGCCTAAGTCACAATTACGTCATTTAGAGAAAAATGCCAAAAACAATGGACTTTGGCACTGTTGGTTTTGGGAATTCCATATTTCGAATGGCTGTAAATATAATGTATTTTCATCATATCATTTTCACACTTTTCAGGAAGCAGGATTTCCATTTATTCCCCAGGATCTGTCTGTCTCGTATTTCACAAAAATGGACATGGGCACACTATTGAACAGACCTCTTTAATTGTACAATTCAGCTTACCACATGCTTATTCAATCATTAGACAACTCAGTTCTTGATGACCTACAGAAAGAGTTCTCATAAGACAATAATTGATTAAATGACATTGCCAATTTAGCCATAGATGGAATCCTTGACATAAAAAGCCAATACATCCTCATGTATGTGAATGTGAAATTACAGACAATACATTATATATAATAAACTCATAACAAATCTCTTAGATATTAATATCAATAGCAAAGTTATGTCACACTCAAAATAAAGCTGTAAATCAATCATCAATATTGGAAAAGACTTTCCACAGACCTTTGTTTCATATTCCAATTTCATCTCTGCATTCTTTGTGTTGACGTCTTGAACCTCCAACAATGCTTCCATGAGTCTTTGATCATTTGGAATGTTTTTCATAAGCATTTGACTTTCCCTTACTGCTTTGTCTCTCTGAACTAAATACTGAAACAATAATGACAAGAATTAAATTTTAAAATGAGACACAAACTTAACCTGGACTAAAAAGACAAAGAGAAGAACCAAAGAGAACCCTCCACAACTTAAAAACAATTCCAACAAACCCCCAACACAAATAAACGATAAATGAACAAAGACATAGAATAAAGAAAATATGAAGGAGAATCCTTGAAATAACACGAAGATGACATGAAGTACAACAGGAAAGAAAAGCAGAAAGAGCCAATAAATTAAACATTAAAATGTCAACTTTCTCAATAAATTAGTAAAATAGGGAAATCTTGATTTATCAATGACTATAGGGTTGCAAAATGTGTGCAATAGTTATCAGATTAAAAAAACTCAAACAAATCAGTTATTAGAGAAAAAAAATCATGCAATAAAAACAAAATGTGAGTTGTGCATGGGTGTCACTCATGGGTGTCACTCCACTTGATGGTCTATCGCAATAATCCATTCTGCCGTAAGTCCCCTTTATGTCCTTCCATGAAATTGGGATGTGCTACCAGTAGGTCCTACAGCTTTGCTTTCATTCATTTACTGTCTGTCTGCGGTCTTGCTGTTTCCCCTTCATTCCCTACATTCAATCAATCAATCCATCCACCAATCTATTAATCAATCAATCCAAAGACAGTCCCAAGGCTGTGTAAACACAGAGGGAAAATGTTTAGCATTGTGGATTATAGTAGACGGTTAAGTGGAACAGTTGTCAACTGGTCCAGTGGTAGACCATCAAGTAGAACAGAGACATCGCGGTAGATCATCAAATGGACTGCATCCACTTATTATTACTTATATTAATATCTAAAGCAATACCTATGCAATATCTTTGCCATCCTCTGGCACACGATTTATTACAAATATTATATCTTTTGTCTGTGCATAAGGAAATGTCAGTTGGGTTATTACCTTATGAGCCACCTTTTCAGTTTGTAATTGAATTAGTGATTGACGTTCACATCTTTCCTCAATGCCCTTGTATTCCTCGTAAGCCTTTTCTGTCTTCTCAGCAACTATTGACAACGTTTCCTCATTGCTGGCTATTAAGGCTTTTGCTTTTTCAGTTCTTCTTGGTAAATTTGGACCTAAAATCAAATATACAAATAGTTTAAGAATAGAAGCAAGATGATAGAAAATTGTAACTGCTTAAATCATTCTTCCCTTAAGATTCCAAACATTTTCTTAAAGATTTAAATCAGCTTAAATCTAATACAAGAGCAAGTGGATCAGGATGTCACACATACATAGTCTCATCTTCAAACATTGATAGTCACTTTCATTCACTACCAAGCATTAGCACTAAATATTTAAAAACTAAAATTAAAAACATGACTTTAAAAAATCTAAATTTGATTAATCATAATTACAATTGAAATCATATGCCAGTCAGTTATACTCAGGAATAAGTAAGTCATCAGGAAGAAAAAAAATTTCTATGACAAAAAAGTATAAGACATCATAAATGTTGTTTCATTTACTCCCTTGTGAATGCCAATTAAGGTTTAAATGCAATGTCAAACTCATTTCCTTCATATCTTAGTTGGACGCACAACATTTTGCTGTTTTTTTCTTAAATTCTGACCCAGGAATGAAAAAAGGAGCATTTCAATTAAATATTTTCAATTATTTGCTGACCCCGCCACCGAAATATAATCCAACTGTGAAATAGTTGTGAGTTACAAGCAAATCCTGATGAAGAACACAATCATTGAATAGTAAGGAAATGACAAAAACACATTAACTACACAACAAGATCAAAGTATATTGCTGATTTTATAAAAAAAAAATCACTATGAGATAAAACAAAATTTATGCGAAGCATTCACATGATAAGGAAATATATGATAGAAACTAAAGCATTTTCAGTCTGTTTTCTTTTGTGGGTTTGTCTGAGAGAGACCCCTTCAGGGAATAATTCAGGCAATATGATACACCAGAGAATAGAATGTATCAATGCATCAAAATGAGAACAGCAAATCAAGTCTTTACCTTTTTTTCAAATGAGCATTGTTGTCAACTTCTGTTTCATTTTTGTACTTCAAGTTTTCCACCTGCACAGACAAGGCACTCTTTTGTTCTTCGAGTTCTAAAAGAGAGCAGGAAATAAGTTTCGTATAACAACCGGCCTAATAAAAATTGTATCAAATCTGTTATGATTGTTTGAAACAACACAAATGTGTCACAAAGTTCTTCACTGTAACTTTTGAGGAATAAAAATACACATATATATGTAAAGAACAAGTCCTCTTAACCCTGAAGCAAACTGGATGTTAAAAAAGACAAGAACAAAAAACTGTGTCAGAGGAAATATAATACCCTGTAATGATATTTCTAGTCTCTTGTCTTTATCTCATGTATGCTTGAGGCCCATAGTGTTGTGAGCTGGTAATCACAATGACACTGGTTCAAGTCCCACAGCTGGCACAGGTGGGTTTTTTCCACGATAATGTACTCTTAGGAAAGGTGCTTCCCCTACTCTCCTCACTTAATTCAGCTAAACGTAGAGGAAGATCTTATCAGAGTGTTAGTATGAAAGGCCTAACAGGCTTATGTACTGTATGCTCCCCCCGGAAGTTGAGACGGACTTTGAATGAAATGGCCTGCTGGGGGATAATTGATGTACAGTCGGTGAGCCTGCACTTGTGTGGGGATATAAATCCATCTTATATTTATGTGAAAAGTGTGTGAAAATTTATCTTTCACCTCATGGCCATTCAACAAAGTTTAGGTAACTTGAAGCCTTTTGAAAAAACGACATGATTTGAAGACAACACAGCCACCCGTAAATGATGCATACATTCCCTCTTCCCAAGCCCTGCATAACTTAAAAAGATGTCACATGGAATGGCAGAAGAAACTTTTATCTTAAAATTACATTGTATCATTTAAATTATCTGTTTTATTTCCTTTATGCTAGTGGTTAATTTGACTTAATTTTTCATAACCAGCACATGTTTATAATGATTTGTTACCTAATATTTGGTCCCTAAGAGTGTCCAGATATTCGTTTTCATCTTGTTTTTCTTCTTCATCATCAAGATTGATATCCACAATATTGACTGAAGGAGCCAGGTCAAGCACCATTTTACTTTGTCGCTTCAATTCTGTGTTCTTGTGGTTCACCTGTAACATTTTCAGAAAATTTGAAATTGACATTAAAATTTATTTTATTATGATCTTATACTGCCGTCTGATCATTAGTGTAGTCAACAGCTACATCCTTCTCTAGTAACATATATGCAATTTGAGTATAGAAGAGCTTTTTAAAGACTAAAAAGACAATTGTTGTAAATGATGTAACAAAAATTAATGGGCAGGTGCAATGCTGTTGGACCAATTGAAACTGAATTTAATATTTTATGTTGGTGCAATTAGTTTAAAGATGTCTTTGAAAAAAAGGAATCCTTTAAAAAGTGTTGGGTTTTCTACCTCACTATCAGTGATTAATCCTCTAAACCGAAGGCTTTGTCAACTCCTGTCAAAGCGTACTTGCTATGTAAATCAATGGATTTGTAAAGAAGTTGATGAAGGTTACATAATTGATAGTTTATTTGATCTTTTGGTTTTTTCACCTTGGTAGCAAACTGCTCTGCTTCCATCTGACACTTGATAGCAATATCATATTTCTCCCTCAAATCTAACAGCTCAGCAGATATAGGAGCTAAAACTGAAACGATAACAGATACATTAACATGATGCACACCCAAATCAAACATAACAGAAGATTTCTTTACTTAATTTGAAATCATTTTCAGATAAAGTTTAATTATTTCCCCTAATCAAAGAGATGGATTTTATATATGTTAAAACAAAAAAGAAAAGAAATAAGTTTTAAAATCCCTCTATAGCAGTCGTTCTAGTTCAGTAAGCAAATGGAAGGATTTTGAAAGCTTATAGTGTCTTTCAGATAAAATGTTAAAGAGTTTAACGTTCATCAATATCTTGGTATCTTAAGTCAAAATGCAATCAATGCCTTTGTTATGTAAATCATCGAGGAATAACTTAAAGGTTGAAGTAAAGACTACCTATTTCATTGACTACATTCCTCACCACTGTAACACAACAAAAGAATAAACAAATAAAAACAAATAAGAATTTCCACATCCCCTTCCCCCTCTCTCTTAAACAAGATTTTATCCTCTGCATGGCCCTCGGAGCATTCCCTGGATGTCTTGTGTCTGTAAAAAAACTCACCCTCTCGAGCTTGCTTTATTTGCTCTGCTTTTTCCTTGAACCTTTCCTTTAATTTCTTATACTGTGA
>JAXRKP010000053.1:126366-141366 GCA_037039925.1 Doris montereyensis
TAATAATAATAATAATAATAATAATAATAATAATAATAATAATAATAATACTAGTATTATTATGGTCCCAAGGAGAGATTCAGATCGGAAAAAAATGAAACTATAGCAGTTAGTTTGAAACATTCTTTATTATGCAAATATGGGAAACAAAATGAACAGAAGACGATTGATCGATTGGATTTATCAAGTTCATCATATATGGTGATCTCATAGTGAATTAAGAGGAAACATCAAGATAAAAAGATAAGTGATGGGGTGAAAGGAAAGAAGTTTGACCTATCAGTAACACCCGCCAACCACCCACATGAACAGAAGAATTTAAATTGTGTTTTTCTTTTTCTTTAAAAGTTTACAAATAAACAAATATGCAATGTATTTTTGGTATGTTTGTTGTTTATGTTCATGTTATTGTTATGGTAATTGCTGTGGTTATTTCATATAAAAACAACACAGCACGTAGCCACACAACGGTTACTCAATCAGGAATGATTTGACCAACTACCACAAGTGGGACCCTGCTCATCTGATACGCCCGTACCAAAACAGAGACCATGTTACCAAAATACATGTATACAATAAATGGAAACCTCTTTTCCAAACGGCTCCCTTGATAGGCAACACACACATGGGCATGCAAAATGTCATGGTTCACAGAAGGAGAATTTTGTTTAACGACGCAGCAATTCATGAATTTTGGTCCATTAATGCTGTGCTGCACCCAGTCCACCTTGGATAAATGGGGACAAAGAAATCTGTTGTACACACACACACACACACACATATATAGACATAGACATTAATAGACACCCATACACACATACATACACAAACACAGACAAACACAAAACATGGTTAAATATATTGCATGACATGCCCGGATTCGAATTGTGGACATTCGACTTGGTGTTGATCGGTTTTCCTAGCTCTAAATACGATCTTGGAATTTGGGAAGCGTTTTTTCTTGTCAATAAATTTCAATACAATAATTAACCACTCCACCCCTACCTCCCCCTCTCCTCAAGACACCGTCGCTGTTCTTGTGAAAGAAAAAAGATGAGAATTTACGTGGGATAACAATATAATGACATAGCTTGTCGAACTCTCAAGTCTAAAACAAAAAATAACATAATATTAACCAATCATGCAAAAACAACATGCGACCCAAACTAACATAACAAAAATGTTGTGTTTCTTCTCACCTTCACCGGCGTAGGTTGATAAGTTTTGCACAATCACCTCCAGATCCTTGTATTTACTACGCCAGAATTCGGTGGTCTCATCTTCATCAACCATATTTGAGGAGCTTGATGGACCTGCACGTTTAGACCATAAACGTTTCATTTTATTAAAACAGTCACAAAACAAGCGATGCTAACGTGAATACCTTACTTCTACTGTTTGCAAACTGTAATCCAATTACAATCATGCCTACATGATCAAGTTTTAAATAAACATTGTCGTGCTCATATTACTAACACTAACAGTTACACTGGTAAGAATGCATGATTGATGACAGACGCCATGTCTAGGACTAAAACTATCGTGCAACAAAGGTGACTTGGTATCACTAATAGCTATCTGTTATCTTTCCATAATTCACATTATATCTACTACATTGATAACAGGATAATATAATATATAATAAAGTATATACATGTATTGTATAAATGTGTTATCAAGATTACACCTACACTATTAAGCGTGCTTTTAGATTTAATGATGGGAATCAAATTGATACGTTGACAAAGAAACTAAAATGGGATTGTCTTTTGAGAAAAAATACCTTAAAATTTGTCAGATTATTGTTGGCAGGTTTCCCCCTGGTAATGACAGTTCTATTTTAGGTATCTATTAATAATCTAACACAAACGAATGAATAATATGTTACTTGAATTCAAATCGGGGTTACTTTTATCATTACATGCATTATTATTATTATTATTATTATTATTATTATTATTATTATTATTATTATTATTATTATTATTATTATTATTATTATTATTATTATTATTATTATTATTATATTATTATTATTATTATTATTATTATTATTATTATTATTATTATTATTATTATTATTATTATTATCATTAAGAACAATCATTATTATTATCATTATTATTAGTATCAGATCATGATCATCATCATCATCCTCATCATCATCATTATTATTATTATTATTATTATTATTATTATGATTATTATTATTATTGTTATTATTATTATTGTATTATATTATTATTATTGTTAATAGTATTATTACTATTATTACTATTATTAGTATTATCATCCTCATCATCACCATCATAAATGAAAGAAACTAGGAGGGGGGTGCATCTAAATACCCCACCCCCAGTCTCTGCGACGAGGTGGACATCGAGATGTCTACGTCTTCTGTGTTACTAGGTGACATCCAAATGTCTACGTCGTCTGTGCTACTAGGTAGACATCCAAAAATGTCTACGTAGTCTGTGCCACTAGACATACATCTAAAGCATCTATTCTTAACCTAGTCTGTGCGAGCTAAATCAATTTATGTTGACATCCGAAATCCAAATGTCTATGCAGTCTGTGCTTAGAGTTAGAGGACATTTAAAAAAGTCAATTCGTGATCGCATTTCCCGAAAAGGGGTGGGGTGAGCGTGGTCGTAGCAGTGAGGCGAGTAGGATCCAGGTGTGTTTCTAGGCAGCAGATGGAATGGGTTGATTATTACACGTATTTCTCTTCAGGTAGTCTGGTTGCCCAGTCAAAAGGCAATTTGTTTTAGTTGTTGTTTAGTACCACGTACTAATAGCATCAGTAGTATCCAAGTAGTATACAGTCAGATCTAGGTTTTGTTGTCCTTACTGATTACTATGTATTAGTAGTAGCCATAGTTACTAGTAGGATGGAATGTGGTGGAGTTAGAGTTTGTTATTAAAAAATCTATTTAACTTTCGGTGACAGCTAATACTACATGTAAGACATGTATCAGACGAAATACACGACGTCCCAGTAGATACGATAATCTCCTTACTCTCTAAAACCAGCCCCTCTCTCTCTCTCTCTCTCTCTCTCTCTCTCTCTCTCCGCCTCCCTTTAAACAAAATCATGTTTGGCAGTTCTCGTCCCTTGTGTTAAACCTAAACATTCCCCTTGATATGAATGACTGCTAAATAGTCAACTACCTACTTGGATAAAGGGGTTGCACTGTCTCCTGTTGTCTCCTTCAGTTGTTGATTTACACACGTACACTCTGGAATGTGTCTCTCTCTCTCTCTTCTTCTCTCTTCTCCTTCCCCTCACTTTCTATTTATATATATATATATATATATATATATATATATATATATATATATATATATATATATATATATATATATATATATAGACAATATTGCAGGGAAGATGCAATATAGCCTCGTATTACTATGGACGGACGAATGCCTTGTCTTTCCCAACTAGGTTAAAGACCTAACGAGGACACACAGGTCCTGATAGAGCTTCAAAACTGATTGTAGTTATGGACACCAAGGTGTGTTGCTGGTACGAGGATGTTAAATTCCTATTGGTAACAAAATGAGAACGGAAATAAAATTATTGTATCCCAGAGAAGTAAACGTCTATTTATAACATCGTCTAGAAAGAGAGATGGTGAGAGAGGATGGATATTAGAGAGAGTAGCGCAGACAGACAGACAGGATAGACAGAGACAGAAGACAGAGGGTGGACTTAAAGATATTCGTTTAAAACTCTACAGACAAGCTCAAACCATTCTAGTGTTGGAACCACAAAAATAGTAGCCTCGGTCAAACCAAATGCACTGGCGAATTCAAAACACACGAATTTGGAAATTTATCAGGACAACCGATAACATTTTCAAATCAATTTATGATAGTGACTCTACTTTCCGTCACAAATGTGTCATTCAAGAGTAATCTATGTCCAATTTAAGACTGAAATTAAAAGGAATTGTCTCGGCCCCAGCAACTCAAAAGTTAATCGTTTCCACAGAAGAAATAGTAGTAATAGTAGAGTAGTCCCCGAATGAATAGTCGTCTAACCTGGTTGTGTTAGTGTTAGGTCGAACGCACCGCTGCGACAGTTGACAGTCAGGCCGTCATATGGCACATGTAGTAGTATAGTAATACATTGTCTAGTAGTAGTAGTAGTCAGTAGTAGTGTGTTTTGTATGCATGTATATATCTGATCTGAAGGCACGTTTGTATGTATGTATGTATGTATGTATGTATGTATGTATGTATGTATATATCTATTTACTTATCTATCTATCTATGTAGTATGTATGTATGTATGTATGTATGTAACACAAGTGTATGTATGTATGTACGTATGTATGTATGAATGTATGTATGTAGGCCTATGTATGTATGTATGTTTGTGTATGTATGTTTGTATATGTATATATGTATATTTGTGTATGTATGAATGTATGTATGTATAGATGTATATAATATGTATGTATTTTTGTATGCATGTATGTATGTATTGTGTATGTATGTAGGCCTATGTATGTTTGTGCGTATGTATGTATGCATCTATGTGTTAAATGTCGTGGGTTTTTTTTAAATTATATAAAGGCCCAGAGAAGATAGAAATTATAGACAACAGAGACAGACAGAGAGAGAGAGAGAGAGAGAGAGAGAGAGAGAGAGAGAGAGAGAGAGAGAGAGAGAGAGAGAGAGAGAGAGAGAGAGAGAGAGAGAGAGAGAGAGAGAGAGAGAGAGAGAGAGAGAGAGAGAGAGAGAGAGAGAGAGAAGTAAGTAGTTGTCGACAACGCCACCCAATTATCATGTGAATTGGGACTCAAACAACTAGACAAACGAGTGGAAAGGCAAACGCAGGCAAGATTTGGATTGTGTGACTCTACTTTTTAATTACGGTACTTTGTTTAATCTGACATTTGAATACTAGAAATCAACATTCCACAATGCATGTGAATCCAAAAAAAATCTATATCTATAAAGGGTGTTTATTTTCTCGAAATCCCTAGGAATCCCTAGGAAGCCCTTGAAATCCCTAGGAATCACTCGAAAAGCTCTTTGGTAGACCTCGAAAGACACTTACCAAATCATCAATTTTAGTCTCAGAAGGCAAAATAACACCAGCCTAAGTGGTTCTTTACCTTGTATGTCCTGGTATTTTAGCCGGTCTATAGTATGCATACGAAATTACCATTAGATGCCGAGTATTTTATAGAGAATATATAGAGCTCGCCACTGAATGACTAGATTTGGACGTAATAACTGACAGGAAAATACTGATATGGGTCTGATAAGTTATTAAAATGTTGGAGGAATATATTATGACTTGCGTCTGGGGTGTCAGGGGTCTTTTAAATGTTTTTGTGTTTTTGGTGGGCCAAAGAAGAAGACCCGTTCCGAGGGTAACGGGGATTTCTATAGTTAGCGCAATTTTGTTTTTTTTGTTTGGAACCACTTTTCAACTCTATTGTCGGTAAAGAACCACTTAGGCTGGTGTTATTTGCATTCTGAGACTAAAATTGATGATTTGGTAAGTGTCTTTTCTGCGAGGTCTACCAAAGAGCTTTCGAGGATTCCTAGGGATTCCAAGGGCTTCAAGGCAAGACACTTTTAGACTGCACATTATACATGTAGTGAGCAATCGATATCTTCATCCATCTCCGAAAGGACCGAGTGCTAGATCCAATCAAACAATGATCGTGCGGTGGTATATTATTGTACATGTCATGATAAAATTACCCAATTTGATCATATCTTTTTATATGATATTTGATAGTATCTTGTAGACGACTCAGATTTTGGAAATACCGGCCCTCTTTGAGTAAATAAATCTGAGGTAGATCTAAGCCTAAGACAGCACTGTATCGAAATGGTAGCAGTTGGACGTAACACACAGTGTAAATATCGCACCGTGCAGACGTGTTCATAACATTATTTCTTGTTTCATTGACTGGTTGATCTCAGTGCTCTCATTCTTTTCTCTTCCTGCTAACACTTTCCTAAACGTATTTTTAGCCTCTTGGCAGTGATCGGGTTTTAGTTAGTTTTTGTTGTTGTTTTTTTATGTGTTCAGCTTTAACGTAACATGGGCATTTGCTGGTTGCTAACAATTCAAGTACGCGCCTACAAACACAGACAGAACAGCATTCTCATTTCTCACATAAACCCAACAGTTGGTACTTGATAATACTATATATACTGTAGGCCCTTAAGCGTGTAATTGAATTCCATTATAAGTCCCTTCACTGCTATAAATGTAAGGCTACTTATTTTACTCTAATTCTACTCTACACACCACGCCATTCTGAAGGTCACGGGGGTAGGTCGGTGACAGTACTAACAGTGATAATAATAATAATAATAATAATAATAATAATAATAATAATAATAATAATAATAATAATAAGAATAAGAAGAATAAGAAGAATAAGAAGAAGAAGAAGAAGAAGAAGAAGAAGAAGAAGAAGAAGAAGAAGAAGAAGAAGAAGAAGAAGAAGAAGAAGAAGAAGAAGAAGAAGAATAATAATAATAATAATAATAATAATAATAATAATAATAATAATAATAATAATAATGCAAAATTTGTATAGCGCCCCTATCCATTGAGAGTCATGCTCAGGTGCGCTTTACAAAGGCCAAGGCATACATCATATAATAGCTTACATAATGTACTCAACATTTAAGATTACTATAAAATCAAGACATCTACATACATGAAAAATTGTTACAATTAAGATGAACAGTACCTAAATGACGATATGTGCTAATTACAAGATACACGCGTGCGCAAACACACACACACACACACACACACACACACACACACACATATATATACATACACACACGAACACATTGCAGGTGCCAACCCTCACACCCCATGATAGGTCGAAAAGTCAGTTTTAAAAGTCACCGTATATAAAAATATAATAATAGTTCAAGAAGTCAAACTAAGAGATCTAAGAATAATTACGTATACATGACAGTGTTAAAGGTACCATACATCAATAAAACAGCAAACCCTTAACACGGGTTTTAGAAAATGCCAATAAGTTAAATATTATGAGAGTCGAAAGTGAAGCGGAACAACTCTGTTTTAAGTGGTTGTTTAAAGGAAGGAAGGGTTGTACAATGTCTAGTTTTAACTGAGTGACAAAGAATTCCATATAACTGGGGCCGAAAAGGTGAAAGAACGTTCGAGAAATTTTGTGTTAGGGACGCTTCTTTTTAGTTGCAAAGATTGTGATGATCTAAGCGGACGATTGGGGTGGTGAACTTTAAGGAGATGTTTTAGATAGTCGGGGGCAGTGTCATGAATGCAGTTGAAAGTGAGACATGCTATCTTATATACGATTCTCCTCTCTCTACGGAAAGCAAATGTAGAGAGCACAAAACGGGAGTGATGTGTTTAGACTTTTTTGGTCTTAGTTACAATTTCTTACTGCTTTATTTTGAAGTGATTGTAATCGATGAATAGAAGTTTTGCAACCCATAAAGAAGAGAATTACAGTAATCAAGACAACTTGTGACAAGGGCATGAACAAGCATTTTACATGTTTCTTGGTCTAACAGATTTCGGATACGAGAAATGCTTTTAAGGACACAATGGATTGTTTGACAAACTTTTGGTAATGGGAACATGCATGTGAAAAATTGACCAAAGAAGAAACCGAGATTTTTGACGCTATGGCTGTTACATATAGTCGTATTGTTTATGACCAGCTCATTTAATATATTGTCCTTTCCTTTTTTTTTTAAATGTTATCAATTCTGTCTTGTCATTGTTGAATTTCAGGTTGTTTTCTGTCATCCAGGTCCTGATGTCCAACACACAGTTGATGGTGACTGTTTCTTTAGTTGTTTGGTAAGGATTCTTCATGCTGAGTGGGTGTAGAATTGCTATCGTCAGCATAACAATGATGATCAGTGTTGTGGGATGCGATGATGGCACTGAGTGTATAGTGTAAAGAAAGCGGACCAAGGACTGATCCTGTGGGATGCCAAAAGTACGATATTTTACCGCCCGATGAAGGACTGCCATTTATGATGACTCGTTGGGTACGATCGGTAAGATAACTCACAAACCACTTCAGAGCCATGCCCGTGATGCCGAAACATTGTTGCATTCTAGCGAAGAGTGTTTTGTGGTCCACAGTATCGAAAGCCGCGCTCAGACTCAGATCCAACAGTAGAAGTGCGACATTGTCATTGCATTGGAGCTGGTTGATTATGTCATTGTGGACACGGATTAACGCAGTTTCAGTATTGTGGCCTCACCTTGTGCTGATTGAAAAAGGGGGCACAGGCTGTAGCTCATTGTGTGATTGGTAAGTCTTCGCACAATGAGTTTCTCAATGATCTTTGAAATGAAATTTAAGTTCGAGACGACTCTGTAATTTTCATCATCTCGTCAAGATTCTTCTTTTTCTAAGAGTGGAGTCACATGTGCTTCTTTGAAAACGGTGGGAAAATCCGCATTTTGGATGGAACAATTGGCGGTGGAGGTTATGGCTGGTGCAACCTCATTAATACAGGCTTTTTAGAAGCCACGTGGGAACTGCGTCCAATTTGCATTGTTTGTTTGCTGCATCATTGACGAGTTCAGTAATTTCCTCAACAGATGCGGGTAAAATTAAAGTAGGAAAGTGGTGGTAGTGTTGTGATGAATTTCGTACCACTAATTTTAATGGTGTCACTTGTCAGTGTCAGTCTTTTCGTCAAGATCCTATCGAATGGTGACAATTTTGTCAACGAAATATTTATTGAATATGTTAGGTAATTCTTCGTCATTTGCGTGTGATGGTAAGGAAGATGATGGGTGTTCGTGTTTCATGAGTCTATTTATGATGTTAAAAGTTCTTTGCTATTGCCCTTGTGCTCAGCGATGTTGTCTCTGGTATATGTACGTTTGCATTTGTTTATCAGTCCATTTGTTTCGTTTTTTTTTGCTTTGATATATAGTTCTTTGTGAATGACGAGCTTGGATTTCCGCCAAGTTTCTTCGGCTGCTCTTCTCTTTCGCTTTGAGATTAGTATTCATCACAAAACCATTTGATGTCCGGTCGTACTTTTGTAATCAGGGGGGGGTCTGTTAAGTATTTGGACCATAATTATGTTAAATAGTGACATTTTTGTTTCAACTGTCCTAGCATCCTCGAGGCTCTTAGTTATCTCTGATTTGACAATGTCACTTTTAAAACTTTCAATGTCCAATGATTTTTTTGTCCTATACGAAATCGACTTTTTTATGTATGGGCTTTTTTGTCAGTTTTAAGTCAAATATTACGCTTTGATGGTCCGAGATGTGGTTGCTTTCTACACCTACATCTTGCAAGAGGTTGTCATTGGAATGGCTCAAACAAGGTCAGGTGCGTGTTTCCGGTTATATGTGTTGGTGATTTAACATGTTGGATCAGGTTGCATGCCTCGATGCTGTTTATGAAATTAAATCTATTTTTATCTGAATTATCATTGACATGGATGTTGAAATCTCCAAGAATATATAGGTTATTTGTTTTTAGTTTTAGCAGAAATATTGATGATGTGATCTTGAAATTAATTTATAAACTTAGTAATTGAGGCATTGTTTTTCTTGGATGCCGGGGGCGATATATCAAAACGAACTTGTAATAACACTTATTGGTCTTCATGTTACATTCAAGGACTTCTAATCTGGATGATTGCATAGAGTTTATCAGTTCGATGTCCAATGCCGTTTTAAAATCACCATTAGTCCACCACTTCTCTGCCATGGGGACGGTCACGTTTAACAAAAGAGTAACCAGATGGTAACATATCATTCAAAATGAAATCACTATCATCTTTTAGCCAGGTTTCTGTTTTGAAAAGTAAATCTATGTCACAGTCAATTATGTATTCGTTCAGTAGTGTTGTTTTATTACGAACAGAGCGTGCATTTAACAGCACAACTTTTAAAGGGTCTAAATCAGACACATTTGTGGTGTTTGGTGTCGGTCTAATGAAAAGTAAATTGTTGGCATTGGAGTGCCGTTTTTGTTTTTGTTTTTGTTTATTGAATCTTCCGCCCTTCTTCCCTCTTCGTGTGCGTTTGTATGTGTTTCTATATAAGTGGTACTGCCTCAACAAGTCAATGACTGGCAAATGTAGACTACTGTAATGACGATGTGTTATCAGATCACTTGCCTTGTATGTAATGGCTGGAATAATGCTTGTGTTGTTATTGAGAATGCCCATGGTCCGTGGTAGATAAAAACAGTTCACAATAAAACTAACGATTGAAACTTGAAGACCAAGCTCCCACATCTATATAATAATATAAAAAATCCACAAATATTCGAAATCACTGTTATATAAATCTACAAATGTTGCACAAAAGGATGCACCGTTTAAAGATGAATAGATACATAAATTATGTCACACTTTGATATCTAAAACAAGCAAAAATCAAAAATTAAGAGAAAACTGAGGCAGCCTATGGCGCTAACAATCACAGTAGGCCTGTATAATCATCATCCTCATCATCATCATCCTCGTCGTAATAATAATAATAATAATAATAATAATAATAATAATAATAATAATAATAATAATAATAATAATAATAATAATAATAATAATAATAATAATAATAATAATAATAATAATAATAATACTGTAATAATAACAATACTGATAATAATAACAATAATAATAATAATAATAATAATAATAATAATAATAATAATAATAATAATAATAATAATAATAGTACATGTAATATTAATAATAATAATGATAACAGCAATAATAAAAATACCACAACAATAGTAACAGTAATAATGATACATGTAATAATAATGATGATGGTGATGATGATGATGAAAATAATAGAATAATAATAATAATAATAAAAATGATAATAATGATGATGATGACGATGATGATAATAACAACGATAATAATGTTTTGCTTTTGTTCATTAATTATCTACTCATCCACATCGCCTCTAAGTGGTGCTCTCTGGGTTTGTCAGAAAAGGAATGTCTTTTCCTGTACAACTTGAGAACTCCCATGTTTTCCATCTGGCTACAGTAATTGCACGACTCTACTTACTACTTCCTCTATGAATGACAGTGACAGTGACACTAGTGACAGTGAGGCAAGGGGCATGTCGAAAGTGAAGCAAATGACAGTAAATTAATAATATGAAAGTCCCATATGAACAAAGACGAGACAAATACAAGAAATAGACAGAGAACAAAAAAATCATGGCCACCATGGGGACCGAATTCGCCACCTCGCCATGAAAAGAAAGCTTGCTAGCTACCGACAGAGGGTATTTAACTCTGATACGGTCCGATTTCTTGTAATTATCCGAAAATATCTTTTGGATCAGTCTCTCGAAAAGGATTTGCAAATGTTTGTTTCGAAATAATATTTCAATAGTGTATGAAAAAGATCAGAACATTTGACGAAAATATGCTTATGTTTAATAGTGAAAAAAGCAGTCATAGGGGTGACAGAAAAGTTGGTCGTCATGGGTCTGCAGGCAATCCTGCGTTAGTTACAAGTGACACTGACAGTGGCCTCTCCTTTCCTGGTTAGTTGGTCTTTCTCTTATTCTTGAGATTGCTTCATATAGCTTGTTATTAACTGAATGGTCTCATCCTTTAGCTAAATTGTGTTAATACAGTTATTGGTTAAAAGTAAAAGCTTTAAAATCTGCGGAATGGATTAAAAACACTAAGGTTGACATCCTTGGAACGCCAATACATGACATTGTGTATCGGTACTTTCATTTCCATTGATACCTACATGAGTACATGCCCCTGTAGCCACGCAAACGTACATGTATAAGTATTGTAATACATGTAATGTGTTTTCCAACCAGGACGTTTTGCTAAACTTTGATTTGAATTTTTTTCAGTATCTTTGTTTTGTTGAAATTTACCCTGTCCACCATTGCGGTGACACCTCAGGGTGAATTGAGAGAAAACAGCAAGGTGAAAGATAAGTGAAAGAAGGAAAGGACAGAAGCAGGGCCTACCAGTAATTACCGCCAACCGCTCGCTGATAGCATTCCGACTGCATTCAATTTTTGTTTTTGGTTTGTTGTTACACGTATTTATTCTATTTTCGAAGCTTGTCGCTGCTAACTGAACTACAGCTCCAAATACATTGGAATCACCACTATGGCATGACACTACAGATCCAGTAGAGAAACTATATCAAAAATAGAAGTGATATTGATAATGATATGTCAAGATCAGCGTCAACAACGACGGCGTTGGCCAGGCTGAAGAAGTCCCGTCCGCAAGGGAATGGAAATGACAGCCCTTCTTACGCATTCAGTGTGTCTCTGTGCAAGTAAGAGGGGGGGGAGCGTTGTAAATATAGCCAAGTTTTACAGACTAATTGATAAGAGAAGGATGGAAGTATTGAAAGAAAAGTCATTTTGTTTCAGGGATGCATTACCTCTAATGATACCTCTCTTTCTCTCTCTTCTCAAAAAGAAAGTGATTTTCCACATTGACTATTTCACACTATTTGTAAGAAATACTTTTTTTTCTCCATTAGCTGCAGACAAAAATGTTAGATCTACATAAATTGCAAAGGGGTCACCATCCGTGAACACGAGGTGAAGTTACAATTAACTGCTTGTCTGTTGTGTTGTCAGGGTACACGCCAATATTATTATTATTGCGGTGATCTCATGCTGAATTAATGGGGAAACAGCAAGATGAAAGATACGAGAAAGAAGGAGGAAGAAGAAGGAACCTACCAGGAGCGCCCGCCAACCAGCCGCTCTAAGTCGTCAAAAGAAAATGCTAAGGATGTGAGGAGTGTGTATAATGTCTAGAAAGGAGTGATGAGATTTAACAAACTGAACCACAAGGCAAGAGGATATCAAGTATTAAAAAAATCAACCAGTCACCAGGCGACTTAAAGTTTAAAGATAAAGATGGATTTGCAGTTCCCGAACAAATTGCAGGCTCATCGATTGTGCATACTTTATCCCCCCCCCCCCCCCCCCCACACAAAGTCATCAACTCCTTGGAGAGCTTACAATACACAGGCCTGTTAGGCTTTCCGTACTAATACTCAGACAAGATATTTCTCTACCTATGGCTGGGTACTCATTCATACCTTCGAGTCAAAATGAGGAAAACAGAGCGAAGTACCTTTCCTATGAGTACAACGTAGTGAAATAAATACCCACCTGTGCCAGCCGCGGGGCTTTGAATTTGAACCAGTGTCGTCGTGATTACCACCAGGCTCAGAACACTACGGTTCAGCTACAACACCTCAATACAGATGTAGATGCTTTAGCCTAGACCTTCCATGGTGTGTTTATAATTTACCCCATCTATCAAAGTGGGTAGTGTCGTTGACCGAGTGGTTAGGCTGTCGCACTTGGGATCATGAGGTGACGCGCATAATCACTGACAACAATAACAACATTCACTGTAACAACGACACACAACTGAACTACTCTCCTCACTCAACGCGTCCTGTCAATCATTCCAAGCAAGACAAAAATTCAGTATCACAGAACAACGGGCTTCTCAAGGTTGTCTATTTCAATTCTCGGTCTTGCAGAAATAAGACCCTTCAGATTTATACTTTTATAAATGAAACGAAGGCCGACATAATTTTTATAACAGAAACGTGGCTGAGAGAGCAAGGAGATGAGCCTCTCATCACAGAAATGATGCCAAAAGGCTATAACTTCCACGGCGAAGCGAGGAAAACAAGGACGGGAGGGGGCGTAGCCATCGTGTACAGGGACTCGTTCCAAATAACCAAATGTAAAGAAAATTCTCAATACGACACTTTTGAACATTGTAAAATAATAATCAACACACCCCATTGTGCCTTATTCTGCGTGTGTGTCTACCATCCCCCGCCAAGCAAAAAGAACCGCCACACCATCAGCAAATTTGAACAGGATTTTTCTGACTTTCTTGATTCCATTAACAACAAAAACAACGTCTACATGTTAGGGGACTTTAACTATCACCTTGAAAAGTCAACTAATTCATCTGTAAAGAGCTTAATCACACTGATTGACGAACACAGTTTCCAACAACTCGTCACTGACGCAACACATGAGAAACAACACATTCTAGACTTAGTTTTAACAAGAAGCGATTTAGTCAAATCTATAGTAAAAGTGTCAGAATGTTGCATATCAGACCACTACGCCATTTCATTCAAAATCAACGTAGACAAACCCAAGACAACGAGAGAAAAGATCCTCTGCAGAAACATTAAAGGCATTGACATCGACACCTTCAAAGAAGACCTTTTAAATTCATTTTCAGACAGGACACCGGAATCAGCAAATGACTTTGATAGCTCCCTCCGAACAATTCTCGACAAACACGCTCCACTTCGAGAGAAACTCGCCCCAATAAGGACTGCAGCGCCCTGGATCAACGAGAGAGTTCTGAACGGAAAGAAAAAGAAACGAAAAGCCGAGAGACTGTGGAAAAAAACTGGATCGACTGTTCATAAAAACATTTACAGACAAGAAATTAGTTCTCTTGCTAATGTTATTAAAGAAGAAAAATCAATTTATTTAAACAAACAGATACAAGACAGTGAATCAAGTTCAGACCTCTATTCAATCTGCAATGACCTTTTGGGTAAAAAGAATGTACAGTACTTACCAACTAACATCCCGGTGAGTGAACTACCTGAAGCTTTCAATCATTTTTTCATCGATAAGATTAAAAAGATACGAGAAAACTTAGATGTCACAAACTCTGATCCCAGGTATCACGTATTTGACGGTAATTCCTTTTGTTCTTTTAAACCTGTGACAGAAGATTTTGTTAAATCTACAATCATGAAATCTACTAAAAAATTGTGTGAACTTGATCCACTGCCAGTAAATCTGTTTCTTAGCTGCCTTGATATCACCTTGCCCCATATTACCAATATTATCAACCAGTCACTAAAAAATGGAATTGTTGTCCCTAGTTTTAAGGAGGCCATTGTTAGACCTTTATTAAAAAAGAACAACCTTGATCAAAACGATCTGAAAAA